>JACXGI010002452.1:0-10738 GCA_016801175.1 Esox masquinongy | reverse complement strand
CAACACACATACAGACACACAGGCACCTACACTGACACACACACAATTATGCAGACACACACAGACAAATACACAGTCACACACCGTTACCTATGCAGACACAACTCTTTCTATGGCCAGCACAGTTCCCCAGACAGACACAAAACACACAGCTAACAGTGACAGGCAGACATCATTGAGCTACCCTTCATTCCTGTCCTGTCCCTCATTCCTCACAGCTACTCATCTCGATAATGGACAAATTATTTTTCCACTTCCAACATATTCCGTGGGCATCAGGACCATGGCAGACACGCTGTAGCGTGGGACCTCTTTGTCTGGCTGCAGCAGAGGAGGATGGTGTATATGTGTGTATGTATACATTCGACTGCCTGCTACTCTGAGGGTTTGGCAGGCGTGGCACTGCAGCACTGCAGAAGGAGGAAACCAGCTGGTTTTCATCGACAGGCGGACAGACAGAACAGACAGACAGACTGATGGATGGACAGACAGAACAGACAGAGAATATAGAAGGATGGATGCACAGATCAGACCAACAATATAGACAGATGGACGGCAGACATATAAATGGATGGACAGAGACAGATACAGTACAGACAGATGGATGTACTGACAGACTAACATACAGTACAGACAGATGGATGTACTGACAGACTAACATAAAGTACAGACAGATGGATGTACTGACAGACTAACATACAGTACAGACAGATGGATAGAAGGACAGACTAACATACAGTACAGACAGATGGATAGAAGGACAGAAAGACAGAGGGACAGATGGATGGACATATAGAGGGATAGATGGATGAAGAAAGATAGATGGACAGACATGTAGAGGGATAGATGGACAGACATGTAGAGGGATAGATGGACAGACATGTAGAAAGATAGATGGACAGACATGTAGAGGGATAAATGGACAGACATGTAGAGGGATAGATGGACAGATATATGGAGGGATAGATGGACAGACATGTAGAGGGATAGATGGACAGACATGTTGAGGGATAGATGGACAGACATGTAGAGGGATAGATGGACAGACATGTTGAGGGATAGATGGACAGACATATAGAGGACTTGGGACAGAAATATAGAGGGATAGATGGACAGATATAGAGGGAAAGATGGACAGAAATATAGAGAGATAGATGGACAGAAATATAGAGGGAAAGATGGACAGAGATACATTTCACAAAGTCACCAAGGCTTTATTGAAGCAGTGAGGCTATGCAAGGTATCCCAGGTCATATAGGTTTAAAATGCATGCCATCTGGAAACAGACCATAGCATCTTAACAGATAACCAAGAAAAAGCTGTTGATCAGAGCCTGCCCTAGTGATGGGATGGATACATGAGAATACCTGGTATGTTAATTGGAAAGGGAACAGAGGATGGATATGGCATTTTAGGGTACCGAGAGAGGACATAAACAGGTGACTTCTCCCGTCCTTTACGCCGCAGCTGGCTGTTCTAAATATCCCATTTCTCTCTGTGTGTGACTCCTAAAATGAGATGTCATTTATAAAACAGAGCACCAATGGGGGTGTATTACTAAGACCATTAAAGCATTGCTTTTCTTAATTAGCTTCAGAAGAACCTACTAATCTTCTGCCGTCTAAAATGCAGGTCATTTTTCCACACTTCCAAAATATCCAAAAGCGAGCACCTAAGAGTCATTTCTTGGCCACATTAAATGATAAAATCTGTATCTAAAGCAGAATGTGGGCTTTCTTTGCTCTTGAGCGAGTGTTCTTAAGTTTTCCAAAGGGTAACAACACAAGGGAGTGGAATTAATTAACTGACTTAATTAGAATGTTATAATTTCATTATCAATTGTGTTAAAAAAGTCAACGTTTTACATAAGGTCGGTACTTTTTGTAGGACATATATTCAACTCTGTTGCTCTACATAAAATCACATTGCACACAGGCACTTCAGGCCAAAATAAAAGACAGAGAATTGGATAGATTAATATTACACACCTCATCATTTCAATCAAAATGTATATATTATGGTCAGTCAATATTAATTAAGAATAAATAGAACACAACATCAGTTGCCAGATAGTGTATTTATTATCTCCGCAAAGATCACATGCCTGGGCTTCACTGTATTTGATAACCATCTATGCCTCTTTGTAGATCTAATTAAACATATCTACAGTATGTGTGCATTCTAGATTGCAACAAAGATTTCCCCTGGGGCTATAAAGGGCCGTTTGGTTTATTTCACCAGTTAAACTTGAATGTAGGAGCGCTGCCAAGCTGCTCAGGGAATTAAGCAGAGTGAAAGGCAGAGTGGTGCTGCTGAATAGACAGATTGGCAGGGCCAGCCTGCCCTTCTAGTACACTCTAACAATTCCACACAATGGACACACGACCAGCCCGGTTACCCCCGGCTACGCTACGGTGAAGAAACTTCAACAGGGGCTGAAGAGGAAAGACATTTTCATAACCCTATCGCTGTCTATTATTGGCCACTTGTAATTGATCCCTGTTTTGAATATCGACCTGTTAATGTCCACTCATTTGAAGTATACATTGTATATTTATAAATATAGTACAAATTTAGTAAATATATATGTGTATACACACACACACACATATATATATGTGTGTGTATATGTGTATAGTTTGTGTATAGTTTCATAGAATCTGAAACAAAGTGATAGGCAATATGCAATGTAAATTTACTGTATAAATAATATTGTTCCGTAGGATGTGTTCTTAAATATTGACTCTCTTCCAAATATTATCCCCAAAATTTTGTGGAAAATGGAAAAAACATATTTTAGCTGCAGCTAACCAGTGCACTGCGTAGTTTGTGAGAGGACATTTAATTTCCAATAATTATATTTAATATAATTCATGAGTGGTGTTATCGCCTTATCAGTGCATTGTACATATACATTGTCTTTGTTGGTATTTAGCAAGCAATCTGGTTCAGTATATTTGCCTGTGAAATATAGTTATGATGAGGTAGCCTGATTTAATGCTAGTTGAATGGCTGCATTTCACAAATTAAAATAAACATTATTGTGAATAATTATTTACGAATATGTTAGTTTACTGAAATCATGATATCTGGAACATTCACTTTTGCTGCTACATTTTGCTTAATTTCCAAACATTTATAAAATGTAATGGCAAGTGTAAGATTGACTTGCCAAGCATTCTGTCATTTCGTTTGTGCATTTAAAATGAAAACACACATTTAATGTTAATGAATACAGATGTGTTAATGTGAAAATAAATAACATGGCATGGGTATTAGAAAGATGGCATATATACCTCAGGACTTGTCAGTTCTTCCCACATTGTGAGAGACGTCATGACAGCACTATGATTCATTTCTGTTGAATGAACAGCAGCCTGTAAAAGAAAAAACAACACTTACTGTCCACTTTATTAGGTACACCTAATAAATGTACTATCGGGTCGGACCAGCTTTTACTTCCATCCTCTTCAGGATGTCCTTCGGCACTCCACTGTTGTAAAGATTTGAGTATTTGTGGCCTTTCTGTCAGCTTGAACGAGTCTGGCTATTGTCTTCTGACCTCTCTCATTAACAAGGCGTTTTCGCCCCACATAACTGCCACTCACTGGATGTTTTTGTTTGCTACACCAGTCTCTGTAAACTTGAAAGACTGTAGTGAGTGAAAACCCCGGGACGTGGGTTTGGGACGTTGGAACCATCTGGCACCAGCCATCATACCGCAGTCAACCCCATTCTAATGTTTGGTTAAACAACTACAAAACCTCTTGACCACATCTGCATGCTTCATATATTGAGTTGCAGCAACATCATTCAATCTTTTGCCATTTGCATTAACGAGCAGGTGTACTTTTATTGCGCAAAAATCTAAATACAGTATCACAGTTCTTTAGCGAGTGACCGAAACGTTGATATATTGTACATATAACACACACACATTTTCTTTCATGATGTCTTAAGTATCAGTATCGATCAAACTTAGACCTTCGCAAAACAGTGAAATACTTCCAAAATATCCAGAGGTCTATCCAGTAGTATTCGGATAAAGCAGAGTCTACTCTTCATCACGCCGAGGAACACTATCGTCGGTGTGGCGGCAGGACAGCGCCTCTCCTAAGCAGACAGTAGACGGCTGGGGCGGTGACACGGCCTGCTTTGCTCCACTCCACCGCCGCCTGGCTGGTAATGGGGTCATTAATCATGCGTCCACAGGCTGCACTCTACATCACACGTAAGCCCTATGATTATGGCCATTGATTGGGGTGAAATAGTCCCATGCTAGGGCGGCTGGTCCAGTCTCGTTGGGGTGCGATTGTTTATAAATTGGCTCATTGATTAAAGGATGAAAACTAACAAAATGGAGTCTGAATGATTTTCTTCTCACTGGAATGCGTAGAAAATGATCAGGTCTGTTGCTGTGTACGTCTACAGTATAGAACATACAGTGTTGTACATTATTGTGTGGTATCAGTATTGTATAGTATAGTGTGAAATTAGTATAGTATTAGTGGAGTTTAGTATTAAAATAGCGTAGTATAGTTGACTGTTAGTATAGAATTATATAGTATTATTATAGTGTACATAGGTTAGAGTAGTATTAGTAAAGTATTAGTATACTAGTCACTAAGGATCAACCCTATACATTTTAATGATCGTTATTATTTTCCAGATTTCTAATGGATGTCTGTTGTCTCCGTGCTAATGTCCTAGACAAGATATGAGCTGTAAAATCCTTGTATATTAAAAATATAAAGCACCATATGTAAACTACAGAATTGCCAGTTGATTAATGAGTAGTCTGTAATTACAGACACAATTCACAAGTTGTACTGTATAAACCGTATCTAATTCTCATGAGCAGCTACTTCGTCGTCCTCACATTCAGTGTACTGTCTTCCAACTCCACATTCAATGGGACTGTATTGTCAGTGGGTGTTGAATTCAGTCCCAGTTAACTGTTATAGCAACTATAGATACGTGTCTTGGCACAGATACAAAAACACAGATTTTCTTTGTGCTGACATTGCCAGATATATAGTGTGAAATAATATGAATCATATAAATCAATATAAAAACATGCTTTAGAGTATTTTAAGCATGGTATTTAAAATGTAAGAACAGATTTTTTTGGACTATTTCTATTTTATAATTTTTAGATGACAGAACACATTAATGGATTTGCGGTAAAGATTTTTAGAGTGTTTCATGCAAATGTGATTGATGCAAATCTTGTCTGTTATGATGACTCCTGTCTGCCAAGTCTTAAAATGTTAATATACGCTTCAATAAATAAGGTGAAAATGAGCAAGGAAAAAAGAGAAGTGTGTGTGTGTGTGTGTGCGCATTTCTTAAGCTTGCTAAAGCACCCCCACACAAACTCCAGCAGATAAAACCCATAGCGAGCTTCTGTCACTCAATTAATTTTTCTTTTTTTATCTCTAGCTAACATACAGTACCTGCCATCCTGAGCGAGGAATTAAAGCACAATCTCTTTCTCTCCTCCTCTCTCTATCTCTGAGTGGGGGAAATCGAAGCTAAGCAGAAGGCTGGATGGGTTGAATTAAATTGCCAGATTTGAGTTTTTCCTATGAAGTGATTATATTTTATTGTACAGTGGACAAAAACATGAATGCTTTTTTGTTGTCTTTTAAATACTACTATGGTGTGATCTATAACAGGTCAAAAGCCATAAACCTACTGGTGCATCCCACCACGTGGACCACAGCTCCAATGGAGGCATGGAAATTGCTGACATTTTGTGGCAGAATTTTTATCGCTTGCCCCTCAGCAGAAAAATATCCTGTTGCGAGGACTTGAGTGTGAAATCCATTAAGGACAGATTCTGTAAGAAAGCTTGTCATCTCATTGAAAAGATGCCCCTTTCAAAATATGGAACTAGGCCTATAGGTGTCAACTGAATTACATTCTTTGCTAGCCAATCTGCTGTTTCTTTTGTTTGTGTAGGCAATGGAGGCCAAGGCAATTGTTTCTTGTTTGATTTCCTATCTATGTGTGGCAGTGAAAACAACCATATCCTCAGGTAGCAAACAAACATGATTGCAGTGCCAAGGTTACTCTATCAAAAAGAAAAGGTATTAAGAAAATGTCTGAACGGAAGTACATTAGAGGATTGTCCCCGAGGGTGACAGACAGTGAAGGGCAGGCCCCAAATCAGTTTCTACTGTGACCATTCCACAGCAGACTCGCTCCTGGCGTTGCCTTGAAACACGACAACCGATTCACCTCCGATGTCTTCATTTACCCAGTTTTGTTTCTCTACTAGACAATATTTCACCCACCCATTCATGTAATTTGACAAAACAATCCAGACTCAGCGCTGCCGATCTGATCTAGGCGACACAACATAGAATAACAGGTTCCATTCCGAAAACCAAATTCTAAAATTCGCCAGGATTGTGGATATGGCAGATATACATACATCTGTCGCAGTTAGTTCTTTTAGTGTCTAGTTGCTTAGTTACTTTCAGTGGTTTGCTCCTGATCTCTGGGCCATGAGGGACATAGGGTCTCCTTGATCTTCTCCTGCAGTGTGATCACCTGAGAGGGGGACTAGACATGAATAACGCTCTGGGAGACATTCCTATGGAGACGTGGACTAGAGGGAGGTTGGATGTTGGTGCAAGCACAACCATAATCTAAAGATGTCCAGAAGAATAACCCTTTATGGAATATGAGGTTTACAACAAGACCTTGTTTTGATTGTGAGGTCAGAAGTGTACTCCAGTCACATGATCATCCATCTGAAATATGTTTCCAGCTGAAAAGCCCCACCTCGCAAAACAAATCAGTGGCTTAAAAGGCAAAATAGGAGTCGCATCGTGAGAACAGTGTATCCCCTTCCCCTAACCACTAGCTGTTCAACTGGGATTCTGATTGGTGACGAGACAAGGTGAGACAAGGTCAGTTCACGTTCTTAAACTGTGTTTCACGAGGCACCCCCCTTACAATGAGGTGATCATGTTAACAGAGTGCAGATTTAATTATTGCTTTGAGCATTAATTTCTACCTCAACACATACTTTTACTCTACGGAGTTTAAAATCATCTGTGGGAGAATGTTTGAGACTGTGCATGGCTATCTGTTACACAGTAAAATTTGCCAGTTTTACCAAGTGTTGATTTTTGTGTGTGTGATGTTCAAGTGTAATGAAGAGGTAAATTACCATTCACTGGTGTAAAACAACCATAGTGTATAACCCTGAAACTCCACTTTGGTCATTAAGACCAGTTCCACATGTTGTTTCTTTGCATCACTCTATTCAGGGACTTATTTACACCTCGGACACCACATGGGTGCCATTAACGATGAGGTAAAACCAAAAGCCACCATGTTGGGTTAGAGTTGAATCCTCTGGTGTGGAATGTCTGGGGCTGATACAGAAATGTAAGCCCTCAATGTTGTAACACTGGATAAGATGGCTTAAAGACTTAAATATGTCAATGTTTATAACCAGAAGTTATTGTGATTGTCATTTTGTCTCTTTGTACAGTAAAACCCTCCAAACCATGACCAATATTAGCATATTTCTCAGCATGCTTCTTAGCATGTTGATTTTCTGTAGTCTTTGTTTCAATGTCCGTGTTTCTGTGTTGAGTGATTACACTGATTGATTGGTTAATTGATTGATTGTATGCTACACAGAGATAAATAATGTATTTCTAAACTAATGATTAATGATTAACTAATTATGACAAAACAAATAACCACATGGTTCTCCTACATAACCTCTTTTTTGAAGTGTACGTAGTGTACGTTTGCAAAACTGTCAGCTAAACACCAACAAGGAGCTTTTAAGAATTCACTGTCCCACCACTGAGAGATCTTTATAGTTTTCATATTTTTAGAATGTGATTCCCCAATTTTAGATCTTGCATTCATAGCAGAATATAGCATTATGTAATTATTTGACATCCACCTATGAGCTTTTCCAAACATTCACTATAAGATTCTGAGATGTATAAGGGTTTATTCCAAATGACATGCTATTCCCTACATTCAGAAATGCACCCTTTGGGATGCAGCCTAAAGCTTAGTCGGTATACAGGTAACATCTCACATTTTCAAAGGTTTCACAAACAGTCAAATTGTATCCTGACTGTGACAGAAAAAAAAACATGGAGGTAAAAGCAAAAAATGGTCAAAAAAGAAAGGCTTACTATCATACTTTAAGAAACAACACGGTCTACAATCCACATGTCATGCTCTTATTTAAGGAGGAAAAATCAGTGCTGGCCCCTAACAGGACAATGTCCAGTGACCATGCTCATAAAAGGTCTCAGAGTAGGCCAACTGACCTCGGTTCAGTGTTAATATTTAGATTTAAACGAATGAAATGATATGGACATATCCAAGATCAGCGCTGAATACAGGCCCAGAGCTTGCAGCTCCGCGGTTGAGAAACACTGGTGTACATGTCAAACAAAGACCCGTCACTCTTCCTGTCCTGTGCCTGCCGAGGCGAGGAGAAAAGAGGCGTCTGCCTGTTCTGTCTGCAGAGACCAGTGAAGCGTGTGCAAATGACTCTACGTTGAGTCTGTCATACTCTGTCATACCATCTCCTCTGTTCTGTACTTTTAGATGTCACCCAGCCCACTGCCAGAAGCTAATATTAGCCTGCACTGGAATTATTATGGGGAATTTATGGCCTATAATAGCTCCTTTGGTATGATGGCACCTTTGATATGGAAATATCCTACCTACTACCATGGGCAGGCCACGAAAGTCTGGGAAGACAATGAAGAATCGAGGTTCCTTTTCGGGGACCTTGTTCTGAAATGATTCAACAAATTGGGACAGAGAGTGAGTTGTGTTGAAGCCATAAAGCAAATATACACATCATATAGACACATTATGAATCACACAAGTCATTGAACTGGATGGCGAGTGGTTTACTAACACAGCTTACTGAGCTGTGTGACTTTCAGCCAGACAGGTTGTCAGAACAAGAGCAGAGAATTTCACGTTAAAAAAATAATTGAATTTTGTGGGTGACTGATGATCAAAGTTATTGAAATTATGTCTCAATAGAAAATGTAGTTAATATTTTGAATGCCTATGGAATGATATTTGCAGAGATAAATACCGTCAGTGTTGACAACATTAACAAACTCATAACTACGTAACAATATGACAACAAAATACATTCATTTGAACACTTAAATGTAATCCTTTCATAAAGACCAAGACGGCAAAATTGGTAATACAACAGAGGGCAGCCCTTTGCGTATCAGCCAAAGCCAGTACAAAGACATGAAAAAGGGTCTTACCTTGCTGTACTATAACCACACATAAGAGTAGGCGCACACATATGAACTGGCAGACGAGAGAGACCATCATTGTTCTCCAATAACCCCTCCCACACACTGTCTGGAAGGAAATATGCAACAGCAACTACCCCACTACTCTACTGTCCTCCTCTCTGTTCTCCTCCTCTCCTCTCTCCTCCGCTCCTCCTCTACTCTCTCCTCTACTCTCTTCCTCCATCACTGTTAAAGAGTTCAGCCTGTGCACACTCACTCTCTCTTGCTCTCTCTCTCTCTCTCACACACACACACACACACACACACACACACACACACACACAATTGCTTGCGCATCACAGAGTATGGGCTCCACACAAAGACTTTCACTCACAGCCCATGTGATCATGTGATTAGTGTGAGGCTACACGTGCATGCGTCTGGGAGCACATGGGTGTCTGTGAGTGTATGACAATGTGTGTGTGTATGTGTGTGTGTGTGTGCGTGCGTGCTCGTGCATTTGTATCATGAGTGTTCGCCAGCACAAATCCATGCATATTTGTGCCTGACAATCAACGCATGCATGTTGCATGTATTTTTGTGAACAGCATACGTATGTGTGTTTGTGTGTGTGTGTGTGTGAGCAGGACTATATATTTTCATGTTTCACCAGAGGGTTAGCTGCTAGCGAAAACAAACAGGCGCCTTCCCAACACTCAGCCCCTCAACACTCCAAATCATGGTTGACAGACAGCAGGGAGGGTGTAGGGCACGTGTTTAAACACCCCTGGGGGAGCCCACGACTCCACTTAACCTGATCCATTATTAATACATCATAATGGTGCAGGGAATGCAAGAGGGGCTTTGCTATTTTAACTCGGACAGAGGAGGTGAGATGAGGTGGGAGATGTCGTGGGAGTAGAGGGCAAGCATACCGCTGACTGGGGGGGTTCACCCCGTCTACACACCGGCTGACTTCCACACTAGCCTCCAGGCAGGGCAGGAAAAGGAGAACGGAGGAGCAGGGCAGGATACAGGGAACGGAGGAGCAGGGCAGGATACAGGGAACGGAGGAGCAGGGCAGGATACAGGGAACGGAGGAGCAGGGCAGGATACAGGGAACGGAGGAGCAGGGCAGGATACAGGGAACGGAGGAGCAGGGCAGGATACAGGGAACAGAGGAGCAGGGCAGGATACAGGGAACGGAGGAGCAGGGCAGGATACAGGGAACGGAGGACGGTGTGAGAGGCAGACTCGTTGTAACCAGATCATTCAGATGGAGGAGGCATGTAGCTGTTACAGGAAGGCAAATACCTCCAGTTCCCTACTGACTGGTGTTCTTTTTGTCTTTTTAATTGTTACATAATGGCAGAAGATGGACAAGCACAAAAACATCCGCTCGCCCACACACACACACACGCACGGACACACACACACACACACACACACACACACACACACACACACACACACACACA
>JACXGI010002451.1:56214-73618 GCA_016801175.1 Esox masquinongy | reverse complement strand
TGTGATTTCTAGCAATGAAACCAGGTACAAGAACTAAAGGAAATGGCTGCTTATGCTATTTGCCAGGCGATGGCTTTCTTTTGCTGCGGAGAGAGAAAATCTGAACACTGACCTCGGTAGAAAAAAGTTCCTCTGTGTCCAGTGGATAGGTGGGGGTGGGGGGGGGATTAATGTATATCTGTCATAGTGCAGGGAGGCGAAGTCATTTACGTTTGCCAAGTAACAGATTGAGACACAGAGCAGATAATTGTTTCAGTATTACAACTACTCCTTGAGAGGACGTGCTTCAGTTTCACCGCGTGTAAGTAATGTGTCTAGAGGCTAAAAGACTCATAGGTGCTTAGTCCTCCAACTTCCAAGCCAACTGCTGCTCAGTGGTTGCAACTTTATTTAACTCTTTATCAATACCAGCAGTGTTCCGTTCACTTTTAAGAAAGGCCCTTTGGAACATGACACAAGACACAACAAATCCCGCCCTTGATAATAAGCACCAGAATTAATAAATGACTAAATACCATGTTCAGTTTGTGTGTAGCATAGGCTCATGTTCACACACTCACACACACGACACACACAAAGAGACATAGAAAGAGATAAACACAGAGACAGAGAGGAAGACAGACAGAGAGACACAGAGACAATTGCTGGCTACAGGGACCCAACAAAAGAACGAGAGCATCAAAGACGCGGGAGTGATTCGTTAGCTGATCTGACTCGTTAGCTGAGGATTCCCCTTCCTCAACATCCACTCCTGCGGGGGCGGGGGACAGCAGACCTCCTTGGCCTGGCCTAAGATACAGGAGCTTGTTAACACCCCTTGCGCCCCTGAGAAAAAACATTCTGACTGGGCATGTATTACTCACGGTAGTAAAATAACAAAAATATGCCAAATTTAAAAAGCGTTCGGTGTGGTAAACAGATTTAGGCCATTTTAAGAAAGGCCAAGATCCACATGGGGGCAAAGCCGGGCACTGCCCCACCCCCAGATAGAATCTGTGACCCTCTTAAACACTGCAAATGGTGTATGAATTAGATATGCTCCCCCATTGATAAAAAATGCCCCATCAGTCATTTCATTCTGGAACCCGTCCTGTTTTAACACAACCACAGAACCTAGATGGGTGCATCAAGGGTCAGATCTGCAGGGCCCTCAGGTTGGGCACAAACAGGTAGACCTGAGAACGGACACCTACACATTTCACCACACACAAATATTCCCTTGCAGGTGGAAAGGTTGGCCTCTCTCCAGTGGCCTGCCAACAACTTCTGTTATCAGGCCACACAGGTGCAGAGGCCTAGTTAGAGCCCAATCTAAGACGTCCCCGGGAGACTGGGCATAATTGGGGCCATTACTGCGTTCATCACGTAGCTCGTTTAACCCACCCCTCAATTAAGTGTTTGCCAATATTTCATACATTTACATTGTCATGTGCAGCCGCACGTATCTAATAACTACGTTCTGAAATAAGTAAGAAAAACTTAACGGTGGCCACGAAAGGCAGAACATTCAAAACAATCCTGTTTATTAGCCATTAACAAACCGCCGCACGTAACAGCACGTGGGACAAAACTGGAATCGTCACACGGCAATTACTTTAAATTGTCCATGACACAGAATGGCAATTTACATGAGCCTGTGCACTTGCGGTGTGGGAAAAACGTTCAGGATGAACGGAGGTGAGAAACATCATGTTCCCAATAACGCCCCTAAGGAAAACATCAAACTAATTATGTTTTTCTGAAAAACCAATGGAGTTGTCCCAGAGCGTGTAGCACAATGGAGTAGGGAGTTACAGCAATGGAACAATCAGGTGTTTACTGAGAGAATAGTTGTAGCCAGGGCTGTGGAAAAGAGCAAACAGGAATACATTAACTGTAATAAATTACAGTACATTAATGTAACAGTTTTAAATTGGATGTCTAGAAAGTTACAAGGTGCCCCACGTACAGTACACACACTAACCCAACGCTCTAACCACAACGCTCCCTGTCGCTTCACTTGTGTGTAAGTGGGACAATGTTTTCGTAGCAATTAAATTTTTTTGCCTTGTAGATGCTTGTCATCCCGAACGTCTAATTAACGTCAGTTTTTCTAGCAGATTCAGAGTTTGTTTTCTTTACATCAGCCTGGCTCTGCGACACCTGAAGAACTGAATTCTCAATTCTTCAGTGTGCATTCCCTGTGTGCAGTCATTCCAGATATTCTAATCTGAGTAGGTATTCATCAGACTGGTACACAGAGGGTGGTTTGGAATACTGTATTATTACACTGTAACAGTCACATCCACATACAGTAGTAGTTCTAATTTAACTTAGTGAACAAGCCCCGGAAGTTCTCAGCATGGACCAAGTAAAGCGTGCCGCACTGGAAATACAGCACCAGGCCTTTGATTTCAATCAAGCGGTATGTTTTTTTTACATTTTTCTGCCAAACGTAATTACACAGCAGCGGAACAACCCGACTCCTCAGATCTTCCACAATTACGGGGATAACGAAAGGCTGTCTCCGCAGACATAAACTGCACTCCGCCGAACTCGAAGGCTTCTGTGTTTATCGTCAGGAATTCCGGTAGTCATAACAATACCTCTAAATATAAAAGCTCAACAGAGCATTAAAAAAATGGAGAACACGGTACAGAAATGTCCAACCCCACCTCCTCCTAGAAGCTGATATGTGCCATGCCACTAGGGAGGTGACGTGACATTCTGGGAGGATGGCTGGAACGGGCCGTGATGGCTGGAACGGTCCCAAGCTGTCCCAAGCTGGACCCACTATAAGGAATCCTTTCGAGCATCAACCATTGTGACCCAAGAAAGACCGCCTATTTGGATTTCACAGGCGCTCGACCTACCACAAGGAGTTGCCAGAGAGCAACAAGACATGGTAACCCTGTCCTACATCCCCTGTCCTGTCCACCCCAGGCAGCGCTGGAAGAATTGGCACCGGCCTATGACGGCATCGTCAGTGTGGATTACAGGGTTCGAAGACATGGCTACAATGACGCAGTTGTACAGCAAGGCAGAGATTTGACCAGTGCGCCATCCAGGGGCCCCCGATTTCCCGGTTCCAAACATTGTTTCAGTTCAGTGAATGTGATACGACTGCCGTTTACACAGGCACAGGAGCTCACGGCACAGGAGCTCTCTGAACAAGACAACCACGTACAGTGTCTCACTGAGAGGGGCAGTAACGCAAAGACATACGAACCCTCTTGGCCAACGGGGTAATTTAATAAATCAACTGGTTGCACAAAGAGCAATAACATGTTCGACTGGGTAGGTTCTTAATTGTAATAACATGGCCTTCCTGCCCCAAAACGACATTCTCCCTGTCCCATCGCAGCCCTTCCAAGCAGCGACAATCAAAGAGGTAAGAAATCAGATTGCTTTATCGCAGTATCTCGGGAAGATAACCGATTTACTAGCTCTTAGTTGCCTGTGTTAGAATGGTTTAACGTGGCTAGTACACCGCATAACCCCGTTTGGTGCTGAACGGCAGGCTTCTCCACATCCTGGAAACTGAACGGGCCGGTTTGGTCTAAAAGCCTCCTAAAAACTCCGGCCCAATGCAGACATGCGGAAACGCTGCATGTGCGGAGGTGGTGGTCGGACGGGAGCTGAGGCACGACCGAAGGCCCTGGAGTGTGCTCTCCGCAACCACACTCATTTATTTCCTGCATGTTGATCCGTTGTGAGGGAGCGGCGGTGGGTGAGGTTACCCCGAAGCCTGGAAACATCCTGACCATTCAGTTGCTGCCCCCCCCCACCACCACCACCAGAGCGGAGTGGGGAGCGACTCTTGGAGCCGAGCTCAAGTTCCCACAGTTTAGATCAGATCAGAGTCTTCTGGTAGCCATTTGCACCAAGCCTTTCAGAAGGTCCAAACAACAGCAGCAGGGGCCAATGGATTACATTGAATTATCCACAGAAAAAGCTACATCAGCAAAAACAAAAACTTCAAGGAGTCTTGTGACGAAGAGCAAAGCTGTTGTATGACTACAGGGACACCTCTGCGCATTGCAGACATCAACAAAGCTCTACAGTGACACAATGTAATTTAAAGCACCAATAGACATACAGCATAGCCACACAATCTGTATTTATTGGTGCATTCCAAAGACTGTCAGGCTTCAAGGTGAAAAAATCTGATTAATACAGTGGGGAAACCGCCCCGATTACAGTAAAATTACAGCGTTCTTTAATGGACTGGCAGCTCAGACCTTTTCCTTCACAAACAACTTTGCCAAACACAAGTCGTAAGTCAATATAATTTAGCCTCTTGAAGTTTCCCGGAGTAAAATCAAAACCCAGCGAGCTCTACTCAGCAAAAGCACTAATGACGGGAGTTCTCTCTCCGGGCCCACTCAGATCAAAGACCTGGCGCTGCCGTGAGACTTTCTGTTGAACTCTCCCCCTGCCCGGGTAAAAAGGGGCTGAGCGGGTGGTGGCCTGCCCTTGTAGAGGCATTCAGTCCGGCACAAACGTCACTGTTAATCTCCACCGACTGCGCTGGGAGACCTCTGTCAAGATACGCTGTGAATGCGAACGGAATGAATGGATGTTGAATGGCTTCTGTTCTGTAGATGGGAGAGACACATTTGAGTGTTTAACGTGTCTACTAATAACTGTTTCCCACAATGTGGTTAAGCCCAGTATAACCTCCAGGATAACAATTACTCAGAGCCGTGAAATGCTGGCCACAAATAATGTAATCTTTTTGTCAATGTTACAGTTACGGTGGTCTTTGCAGAACCTACATCCGTTAATGTTGTTTTGCTACGCATCTTTATTTGCAGTTACCTAAGCAACAAAGCCTCTGGTCCGGAGGTGCTAATCCTTTATAATGTTGGCAAGCTTAGACTTTTCTCCAGGGATGGACATGGTTGTTTGGGCTTCAGCTTCAATCTAAAAGTAACACAGCACTCACTGTTCACATATGCCAGATGGACATACATTGCATTAATCAGGATTGTTTTATTCAAAGTGAACTAATTAATGAAGTTCATTAGGTTTAGTTTCCTTGGGAAAGTTTGAGAGGTGTCCGCCAAGAACATCAACAAACGAGGAAAGAACTGTACAAAACATGTCCCTTATTGTTCAGGAGAGCATGAAACATAATTTGGTTTGTGTTCACATTTTTGTTTTCTCCAATGGAAGTTAAACAGAAACACTTATGTATTTACATATCGACGGACGATGACCTTTTGCTAAACCCTGGGTACTACCCTTTACAAATCTCACGTCATTCATCCAGAGAAACCTACAATTTAGTGCCTTCAACTTCTGATAGCTAGGTCAGACAGCATATATCAGTTATTTCAAGGACATGTACTGTTTGTTTTTAGCTGATGTACATTTCATCTTGCTTCAAATTCAGGGCTCATATGTTAGGTAGTATTCATGGAACTGAATGTCAAAGGTAGAAATAAAAAGATTGCCGAAAAAATGTGAAGCCTAAATGGGGTTTTTTCCAACCGAACATGTTTTCGTTCTTATTCGGACGGTCAGTTTCAACTGGAAGAGCCGTGTTAGCTAGGGAAGATCAAGACTTTTAACACAGCCCGGAGGCTGTTCAATATATATAATATTCAATTCAATATACCAGGTAAGCGGACATCTTCACTGTTGTACAATACTTCCCTGCATGCAATAGGACTGATAAGTAAATGTGTACCTTTTGTCACAGTCTCATACCACAGTTGGCCTGTCTTTGTAAGAGTAGTCTCCTCTTTCAAAAGCACACAGTAATTTATGGGTTTTATATTATGATCTGGCCAATTTCATTTTCCATGGGGTTTTGTGCCTTGGCAGCATCCTGAAAACCAACACATTTTCTTGGACTGGTTAGAGAATGAAGGACATTGCTCGGTATCCACATTAGTAATGACATAAGTGTTTCTTCCAAAAGCTGGAATTCTTTCCATAGACCTTCAACACAACAGCGGATAAATACAACATTGCTTTCATCAACACAAGTTAATAAAGCAGATTATAGATAATACATGTAGTTGGGGAAGAGTCAATGAAAACACAGTAATACTCCAGTCAGTACATTTATAAATATAAACATGCCTTTGGAAAGTTTTAAGAGTCTTTTGCTTTCTTCACATTTTGTTGTGTTGCTACAGACATAATTTATTGTTTATTAAAAACACTGCCATCGATCTACACAAAATTACACAAAATTACAAAGCAAAACCACATTTTTAGAAATTGAATCTACTTAAACACAAAAAACATCTCATATACGTAAGTATTAACAAGCTTTATTCAGTGTAGAAGCACCTTTGGCAGCGATCACAGTTTTGAGTCTTTTTGGGTATGCCTCTGCCAGCTTTGTACACATGGATTTGGGCAGTTTCTCCCATTATTCCCTGTAGATCCTTTCCAGCTAACAGATGGGATGGGGAGAGTGTGTGAACTGTAATCTTCAGGTCTCCCAAAAGCATTAAGTTGGTGTTAGTTCCAGTCTGAGGTCCTGTGTGCTCTGGATAAGGTATTCTGTATAATTTTGCTCCGATCATCCTTTCCTTCAATCCTGACCAATTTCCCAGTTCCTGCTGAAAAGCATCCCCATACCATGATGCTCCCACCAACACGCTCCACCGTAGGGTTGGTTTGAGCCAGATGAGCTGTACCTCATTTTTGTGAGGTGTAGCACTTGACATTCAGGCGTAGTTAGATTTTTGTCCAAATAATCATTTTTCTCATGCTCTCAGAGTCCTTCAGGTAGTTGGTGATATGAATTTCACTCAGGATTCACTTCAGTCTACCCACTGCTACCATAAAGGCCTGATTGATGGAGTGCATCAGAGATGTTTGTCCTTCTGGGATGTTCTCTGAAGCTCTGTTAGTGTGGCCATCACCTTCCTGACCAAAGCCTTTTCTGCCTGGTTCCTTAGTTTGGCGAGACGTCCAGTTCTAGGAACAGTCTTGGTTGTTCCAAACTTCTTCCATTTCACACTGTGCTCCGGTAAACTTTCCATCTTTTAGCAACTTTTTAGAACCTTCCCCCGATCTTTGACATTATTGTATCTCGGAGGTCTACAGAGATTTCCCACTGGGATCTAATAGAGACACATTTCGGTCTTCCTAAATCATGTCCAACTGAATTTGCCAGTTGTTGACCTTTAATCAAGGATGCAGTGAAATTCATTTGGAGTGTCGTGACAAAGGGCAGGAAAATACATGCGTACATGAGATTTCGGTTTTTATTTTTAATAAACTAGCAGAAATTTCGAACAATATTTTTTTTGCTTTGTAATTACTGTGTAGATTAACAGCAAAAAATGTAATAAGTTATGAATCAGTTATGAATTAAGTCAATGAGGAGAAAGTGAAGGGGTCTGAATACTTTCCAAAGGGGCTAATTATTAATAAATGTAAAACTTTAACAAGTTTTATTACTCCAAATGTTAAAATGGTGTAACTGCTTATTGTAGAGTCAGGGTAGCTTAGTGGTCTAGCGCGTTGGGCCAGTAAACAAAGGACCATTGGTTCCAATTCCCAAATCAACATGGTGAAAAACCCTGTCGTTATAAAAGGTGCTGATGTAACTAGCCTAATGCAGTTACAAAAACCATCTCTAAACATCCATTTAGCTCACCACACTGTGAGACCCAATGACCTGATGGGAAGGGATGTTGAAAGGGGCTAGGGAAGGTGAGAAAGCGCGTAACCAACAGCAGCTTACGGTGTGATAACTGGGCCCGCGGTGTTGGGAAGAGCCAGCCATAACACCCTGGTTTGTTTGTGTGTTCAGCCACCTGAGGGACTTTGCGTGGTAACGTGTCATCTACACTGACAGACGCTGACCCTTTGCTCCAACTGATTCAATTAGTCCCTCGACAGCCCAACAACTCTACGTCGACGCCTCAGATGTTCACTGATTGGACCTTGTGCAACCCAAAGCAAAGGCCTCACGCCACATTTAAAAAAAGGCCCCAGGTTTCAGGATAGTGATGCGTGGCAAGGCGGACTGAAATGAATTGGCCACTTGTCTTCTTTGGAGGCAGAGCGTTTCACAGTTGAGGGAAGAATAGGACTTTGAGTTACATTTAACTCCCTCACATGGCTCAATACTACGGAGATTGCTTGAAGAATTGGGTCTTACACCAAGCAGTAAAAACATTTTATTTTAGTCAGGGGATTTCAGTCATCAATTTGTCAACCTCACTTCAGAAACCAGGGACAAAACAACAAGCCTGTAAAAGTTAATTACAAAGTCCTTACTAAAACTAAATTATTTATCTATGAGCAATTTTTTTAAATAAAAAACAACAACATTTATTTAATCCTTCACTTTCAAACTTGAAAGCTCATGTTCTTTTTAAGCGACTTTTGCGAGGACATCACTTGAGTGGTAGGATTCTAGCGTTGCCACGATGACGGGGTTGAAAAGCTAAATTACAGACTCAAGACTCTTATTCCTAGACAAACATATGGGAACATTTCATGTGATATTCTAAAAACACCACTAACTGTCCTCTTGAACGCTCTCCTTAACACAAACTACTGATTCACAGTGTGTCTGACATTGACGGCTAAATCACTCTTTGATGTTCGGCCAGGGGGCAAGCGTTCAAAAGAACGGTCATCCTCTTCTCTCTTTCCAAAGATAGAACCAAATCAAACCCCCCAAAAAATATCCGCAGTGTAGCAGTGCTGTAGAAATGGATACATTTTCTTGTTGAGGCTCAACATTACCAGTTGGGCACACACCTATGGAGACAGACTATTTGGACCGAGGAATACACTCCGGTTTTTAATGCTCAAGCTGGAAGGTTGACAAAGCACACATTTAGCAAATGTCAGCTTGCTGCACCCCATCTAACTAGTGACCATCCAGCTGCAAGGAGCTATAAAACACAACCGTTGACACTTGCATAACCTAAACTTTCCACCCAGGAGAACAGTTGCTCCAGTATACAGCTACATTGAGCTTATAGGTGTAATGTGATGTTTGCACTAGCGCCCGGAGCGGAGTGCTCTGGCTAGGCAAACCCGCAGGACATTTGACAGCGAGACTCTGCTGTGAGAAGTCTCAGACTGCCACTCCTCAAGCGCCTAACACAGACTTGTCAAAAGGCTGTTTCCCATGCCCCTTCATATTCAATACACAGTTGTCTACTTTGGGAACTACCTCTGGTCGAGTGACATGGTTTATGCTACGCAATGTGGTCTTCTTCGGGTCATCTGGCTCTGACCTCGTGCTCCCCTTACCCAGATACACTATTTCCTTCCTCAAATAACACAAACTGTCCCCCCCCCCCCCATCCGCAGGCGAAGAAGACCACGGGTCGGCTTGAGGCAGACTTGAGTGCCTCAGCAGCGAAAGGGTTTCTCTGGTCGGGGCACGACTTGCCAGGGCAGGCTGAGCGCTACGGAGCAGCCTCCTGGTCTTTATCAGTGTTGACGGGGAGCTATTGCCCTGTAGGGATGGGCCGACAGGGCTGACACACTCCCTCCTGCGCGGCACTTCTACAGCACAGCTGGACGAAATGCTGGCACGTTGTGGGATGGAGATGTGCACACGCGCAATCTCGCGACGAGTACATGGCAAGAGGGGGTTGTGTGTGTGTGTGTGTGTTACAGTTGCAAAGACCTCGGCGAGCTACTGGATTGGCACCGTCCCACAACAGCCGACACTCAAAGTATCCCGCTACAGAAAAACACAACTAGCAAGGGGAACCTGGAAAGAAATACTCTTTTCACAAATACACCTTTAACGGACACTTGTACATCTCCTCCCCGGGCCTTGAGTCTCATCAACTAAAATAAATAGAGTCATATGGTCCAGCTACTTTAGAGGCACAGGTTAAAATAAAGGCGCTGAGTGCCTTCTGGTATTTGTGTGTAATGTAAATGTCCTTTTTCGGTCTGCCCTCTGGGGAATAAACCCACTAGTGCTTTGGTTCCCAACCAGAGAAACAAGGACCCATTGGGGTACATTGCCTATCAACTGTGGGGACTTGGCAGGAGTCCTGAGACCATAGGTTTACTGGGAAACTCCAAATATGGGGCTACTTTGGGGGTACGTGGTGCAGGGCGCAACTCTGAAACCGAAAAAGGTTGGGAAGCAGTGAACTAGCGCATCTACTCTCAGAGAAAGTGGGCTGCCAAACCAGCCAGTTTGTGCAAAAGCACAGCAGTCCCACAATGTAGACAGAAGAGAATGGCCACATCATGGCACAACTAATGCCTAACAGGTCTCCATAAATGAAGCCAAATTAAAATACATCTCCTAGATAGCGCTGACACAAATGTGTCCATTCTGTCTACAGAACTTGTAGTACAGTGGTCAAGTGTGTCAGAAATGGGTTTCCAAACAAGAAGTTTAAGTTTCGTGTGACCACCTCCACCAAGATGTTGAGACGTAGGCAGAACAAGGCCTGCTGGCTCCAAACTTGCAGTGCAAGAAATACTTTCATGTTTCCTTTATGGACTGTGCTGAGGCCTTGAGGGATTCCCCCATCTGTTCTGGGCCAAATCGGCCAAGCGGTAAATCATTTGCTGTCCTAAGCCTGTCAAAGTTGAGAAATTGAGATGAGAGCAAAACCTACAAACTTGTTTTCCTTCAATGGACCCTTATCACTGCAAACACCTCGAAAGTAACTGACTGATTGAATGAAAAAAAGAACTACTGTCATCACTTAAGTTCCAGGCTGAACAATGCATTATTGTTCGACTTAATCATGATTACTCAGAATGGGTTGATCACTTCCATCAATACCAATACAAGGAAAATCAATTGCATCGTAAACTCAATTTTCCCATTTATGAATTAAACTAGGCCCGGCAAAGCCAAGTGTAACCCGGGGAAAACGCAGCATTTAGTTCATGCCATGCTGTCTGGTGGATTTCCCTCATACATCGATACAATACATGACCGGTTATTACTGCGAAAATATACAGTATCAATCAAAATCTATATTTATTTTCTCAAGCTTTTAAGAGTCGGCCAACACTTTTTAGGGCACTTTCCTTTTTCTTGCATTCTTGGGAGGGCGGCAGGGGTTTACACAAGCACTAAAAGCTAACAGGAGTGCTGTGTCATGGGCAGGAAGCTGAAGAGTAATTTGCCCCAGACAGTGTCAAAGAAGCCCTGAGGGGGCTCTTACATTTTAGGGCCCTGGAATGACAACTCCTTCCCTGTGCATCTGTGGCAGCTAGCCCCTATTGGATGGGAGCCTGAAACAAGGGCTCATACCAGCAGCTCGGATTCACAAAACTGCTATTCTTTGGTATTTCACCATTTCCTTCAGGCCTTTCCAAAAAACACTCACCACCCCAGCCCATATGCCTCATGAAAGACAAGGACATTGATAGCTCGCATAGCTAGGCGGGAAAGTAGCCTTGATCAGATAATGACAAGGGCTATTCCCTGTGCATCTTTTATCTGAAACCAATGTTAGGTATTCACACCCACCCACACACCCGCACACCTGCACACCCGCACGACTTACTGTTAATCAAGGAAAGAGATAAAATATTATTCGAATTGTACTAAAAAAAAGTGTTTAGTCCTTTCATCAATGCTTTCCTGTCAAGCTCGCAATCTAGAGTTAAGGGATGGGAAATCAGACGTGCCAACTGCCAACATAGCATAAAAGAATGCGTTGCTATAGCCTGAAGGGAAGCCTTCTCGAAGGACCACTGTTTACATCGGGACCTCACACGGCCATCCATAGCTCATCCATAACATAGAAACCAGCCTAACACAGCAGGCCACCGGGAAAGGCCACGAGTGTAAACAAACGGACTCCCTCCAGACATGCCCCTGCACTTCGTATATGTCAAGTTGTGCACCCCAATTGCCATCCCATACTCTATTTAGTGCGGTACTTTAAATGGGGTTCTAAAGACATAGTGCACCATGTAGGGAATAGGGTGCCATTTAAGACGCCAACAGGACTACTGGGAGAGGGCTCCCTTTCCCTCTACTACATAGGAAATGAAGTGGAGACCAGATTGTATATATTTCCAGAAAGGCTAACACGTAGCTTCCATAAACCACCAACCGGGCAAAAGAACAAGGCCCAGGGAAACTAAAGTGTGCGTCCTCGAGTTTCTGCCGAAGGGTAGGATGGAGCCAAGGGACATTACCCAGAACAGCCATGGGTCACAGCCCCTTCTGCTGCTAATGTTCCCCGTCTGGGGAGGTTTTAATTTTACGGCTTACTTTACACACTCAGGGTCTTGGCAGATCCAGTTGGAAATCACAAATTACGCTGTAGATTTTATAAGAGTGGTCGCTTTTGATTTTGTTTGAATTGCGCTCCCCTTCCAAGTTCTACCCAATTTAGTGGAAGGGGACCAGGCAAGGCCTGCCCTTTGGACAGAAATTGCGTTATTGCGAGGCGGAAGTGGAGATTGCAGCAATGCTCTTCAAAACAACAGCTTTTCCGTGTCCAAACACAAAGTAGCCCATGTCAGCAGAGTGCTAAAGACAGACTTCCAAAGAAGTGTCTAACATACAACTCCACAACTCGCCCAAAAAATTGTCAACGCTCTTGAGTGATTGTGCTTCTTGAGCTGTGACGTCCAAAAACGGAAATATATCCTGAGGGTTGTATAAAAATACTAATCCAGTTCGTCAAATCATGTAATGCTTTTACAAAGGTCCACTGATAGCTGTCAGCAACCCCAAAATCATTTACATGAAATTACATCTGAAATCCCTCCATTTCCAAAAGTCATGCATAGCTTAGAAAAATGACTCTGCATTCAGCCAGTTCAGCACAGTTCAATGCCTGGCCTTTCTGAAACACTAAAATAGCAACATGCGGACAGTGTAAACCAAAATCAACACGGCTAAACATCTGCAAACAGACCTCAAGTACCACAACATCCAGGGAAATTTGGAAAACAGCAAAACATGCCAGAATAATACAATAGCCACCTGAAAGCTAGTATCTAGAGAGTAACTCGAGGTTGGTGAAATTCCTTTTTGGAAAATATGACAGACTCAACTACTCAAAACATTCCATAATAAACAGAACCGAAAATTCTAACCGATATTTGCACCTCTGGGTTATCATGCCCCTTAACAACTGTTCGGAGGCCAGTTTCATTCTAAAGCTTACAAGGCCTCAACTACACCGTGTAAGACTCCGCCACCTCTCCCTTCATCTCCACTGTGACGTCGACTGACACGGAGACCCACATCTCCGCCTTTTCCAACGTGGGTCTGATTGGGCCCCTCAGCACCCCTATGCTGAATGACGAGCAGCTCCATTTCTCACACCAGTGACTACACATTCAGAGATTCTGTTTCACCACCTTTGTGATGTAACGACCCCACATGGGTAGAGAGCTTTTAGCATTCCATCAGGCCTCGCCGTGTTCTCGGTTTCTCACACACTCCATAAAAACGTCTTGGATCGTACTCCAACGGATGGAAAAACCCCCCCAAAAAACGACATTCGGTCTTATAAAGCGAGGTGGAAGGTGAAATGGAACACTGTCATGCTCCGTGTATTGACTCCGAAGTTCGGAGTCGCGGGATGAACTTGGCGGAGACTTGGCAGACGCGAAAAACAGATGCTCAGCTGCCAGCCACCAGGCGGTAATGCAGACTCCCCACAGGAAACCAGTCCTAATTCCTGACAGGACCGGACTAGTCTCTCAGCCTTGGCCAGGCATGACGTTGTGCCCTGGTCTGCCTCTCCGCTGTGTCTGTCCACTGGGACACTATTCAATAATCACTGCCCATTCAGGGCCCCTCGCGTTAATAACGAGTTTTGTACATTCCAATGGGATTTTGTGCTACAGTGGGAAGAGAAGCAGCATTAATAATTATTTCTTTGGGATTCTGGGTGTGGGGACTGTCTGCTCAGGTTGAGGCGGAGGCAGCTGCCTCTGTGGCAGAGCGTTTCAGTGAGAAACACAATGGCTTATGGGTAATCCAAGCCAGATATGCGTAGGTACTCAGCAGACACAGGGTCACTTAGGGAGGGAAGAGTGAAGTGGTGAGTGGGAGGAGGGATATTTGGATTGGCCCTGATCTATGAATAGAAGGAACAAAAAGGTAACAGTGTTAACCGTGAAGCCAGCATTTCCCACTTGCAGTCCTGTTCTTGTTCATGTTACCCTGTTCGAATAATTTGGAAATACGTCTTTTGTGGGGAGCCGTGGTCTGTGTTAATATTCCCCGCTCCATGCACACACGTGGCTCCGCCCACAGACCAGGTACAACACTGCTCAACGTCCTTCACCTTTGTGACTTCCCCTCACTCGCCTCATGCCTTCCAAAATAAAATAAGCAAGAGTTACATTCCACTCTCTCTTCACGTAGGTGTAAGAAATGTTATCACTCAATGACTTTCGCTAATCCAATCAACACAGGTCTGTAATTAGCGGAAGGAAAGTAGGAAGGACGCATTTTTTAAGTATTTAAAACAGGTACAGTTACTTAGCAGAAAACTGACGTAGCAGCAGTAGAGGCAAAAAAATCTTCTAAAAGATCCAAGGCACTCAAACTATAGAAAGCCTTTTTAAAAATGTCACGGCTGTGGCAAAGGTGGTGTAGGTATTTTTCTGCCTCTGCCGTGGCACTTCAATAAAGGTTTTTGTAGTTTCACGAGAGATTGCCTTGGACCTTTTGAAATATTTACAGCTCCATTAAGCTACATATTCATTTCTCTTGTTCTAAGTCATACCTGTTTTTCTAAAGACAACCTCTCTGACCTCAAATTATGCCAAAGCACTGCTCCTCTTTCTTTGCAGGGAGGGTAGCCGAGCGGTTACTCTCTCTTAAGGCAAACACGGCACTAAAAGGGTCAGCCCAACAAAGGGGCTCAACCACAGTTTCGTCCGTATCTCATAGCTTAGAATCTCATCTTGGCCCATAGTTGCTGATGTTTACAGAGGCTATCCATATGACTGATTTCATCTGCCTGGGAGCTAATCAGTACCAGAGACGCACAATTGCAGGAGTCCCAAATGACACCCTTCTCCCCGTTAAGTGCACTTCTTCTGATGGGCTCTGTGCCGGCGGTTCACACACCTCTCCTAGGGGCCCCCAGCCATTCCGTGTATCTGAATTATTCCAGAGCCGTGGCACAAACGAATCAACGAGCATTAACCACCGTAATCAACCAAGCCCTTGAAAGTCAGCAAACGCAGGTGTGTTAGTTCAAGGTTATGACAAAGTTGTGAGCCACCTTCAGGTCCCCGAGCAGAGGTTTGAGAACACCTGAGGTAGGCAATAGGGTGCTGTTCAGGACAAAGACGGCAACTGGAATAGGGTGGTACTACTAGGGTACTACTAGGGTAGCTTGAGATGTGAGACTCCCATCAGCCCCTCTGACTCTTTTGGCATGACCATGTGGGAGACAGATGTGGGAAGGGCGAGCGGAGGAGGGCGACTAAAGCACGCACCTTCCCCTCAGCGCCCGCACTCTCCCCTTAATTCTGTTCTGTGGTTTAGCCCAACAAAATCCAGACTGTCCCAAAAGAAAAAAAAAACTAATTGGATAACAAAAGACTTTGACCTGCTGAGCTAGGGAGTTATTTTCACAGCAAAACACTTCATTCCAGATATCTAAAAGCGTTTGGAGGGAAGAAAATATTGATTTGAAACAAAAAATGTATAAAGTTTAAGTAGGTTAATAGACGGTAGTTAACACCACCAAAGACCGGGCAGGAACCTACAGGAGACATCAGATTTAATGAACAGGCCCAAAGTGGCACGGGCTAAATGTACACATTCGACTGAGTGGTTCTGGAGGACGAACTCAATGCCAAACAAACAGGTTCTCACAGACACCGTTAGCGTCCACACAGCAAGTGTCACGCTGACCAGCGTAGGCCCTTTTCGTCGTACAGAGCCCGTACACTATGATCTCTCCTTCCCATCGTGAACAGTGACTAGCTAATTGTTTGGCAAAATGGGCGTTCTTGTTCCCTTGGGATGCAGTTTGGGGCGCACTGGAAGGACTACGCTTCCAAACGCCCTCAAGCACACCGGCCAAAGCGACGACAGAGGGCTTTCCTCGACACAACAGATTGGTTGTACATTCATTCTGGTGTTTTCCTTCCATACACGGTTAACTTTTCAGTGGACGACAAATCAACCCTGATATGTAACCTAAGCCTAATAAAAATACAAACCACCGGTATTAACCCTTATGCAACCATACATCATTTCAGATTATTGTTATTATTTAATGAACAGCCAAGGCTTTGTCCCAGTGGATGTATGGCCTCAATGCAGGTCAACTCCATTCGTCAAACTCTAGCACAGAAAGGTGGTCTCTCTTTCCCTTAGTCTCTCTAAGCCCATGTCATATATGTGGATTTCAGATGAGACAGGCCTTGCATTCCTTTATTTATCTTGACTAAATTGAAAATGATTTAACTTGGGATTTGTATTCTATTAGGTAGGGGATAATAAATTAAAAAGAAATCACAGAGAAAGAGACAGTTAAAAAAAACAGAAAAAAGAGATTTAGAGGGTTTATAAGTCACCAGAGGAAGCATTTACTGTCTGTGAACTACAGCACTGCAATTAAACTTAAAAGGGCCCGGCGGCCTTCAGAAAAATAAGACAAATAAGTCATTTAACACTTATCTTTCTACCTCTGGTGGTCTGGACAAGAAAAACACAACCAAACAAAAACATTTGACTGAAAACTTTGGGGAGCGCTCTTGTACAGATTGGAATGTAGAATTGATTGTACTGTAAGTGGAAACTGGATATTACTTTCAGGAAGAATTTGCAACCTTGTGCTCAGAATACAACAACAGGGCACGCTTCAATCTACTGCTGAATGTCAGGTTTGGCTGCAATGCATTCCTGTAGCCTGATGCCCTGGCCATGAAAGGGTCCTTTGAGGGCGGTGAGAGAAGAGGACCATACTGCAACATCTACTGGGATATCAACACAGGCCGGTCTGGTGAATCTCAAGCCTCTCCTCGCTCCAGCCAGGCCGCTCAAACTGCCTTTTGGAGAGGTGTGTGTGTGTAAAGTCCCCCTCTCTTTTTCAAATCACCCCCTCCCTCCTCTCTTTTTGTCCTTTGTTGCCTCCAATCCTCAGCCCCAGGTTTTTACCCGTAAGGAGGCCCCCCCATTAACTGCCAGATTCCTGCCCACCAAGCCCTTTTCAGCCCTGTGGTAAATACCTTCTGGCCTCTTATGGAAAGGACATGGGTCCACCAGGACTGGAGCCAGTGGAACTGCTCAGGGTGTCAACGTGTTGACCGTAAATGCTGAACCAGATGTTTCAGGAACGGTTCAAAACAGCAGACTTGGTAAAGAAAGAAATGCATCGAGAGACGTTTCACTTAAACTACCACATTCTAATCCGTCGTCCCAAATGCAATAAAATATATATTTTTTAGAACACACACACACACACACACACACACACACACACACACACACACACACACACACACACAC
>JACXGI010002451.1:39290-56114 GCA_016801175.1 Esox masquinongy | reverse complement strand
TCCTGCCCGCTTGGCCCATTCATGACCATACCCTGTCCTATAAACAGTCCGGGGCCCCGTGGTTCTTTTATGGGAAATATCATAATCATTTTAAGTTTCCATGTAGACACGGCCTACGCGGTGGGCTCAGCTCGGATTTGCGCCGCTTCGTTGTTTTCATTGCACATGCCTTCCCCAGCTTAAGGAGGCTTCACTTGTATATCTTTCAGCGCCTCACGCAAAAGTTTACAGTCCCCGACCAATCCAAACCTCCCCGGGGGGAGCCGGCGTTGGAGTAAACACCGCCGAGTTTGGGACATTTATGGAGAGGATTACGCCGGCATTCGCCGCCACCTGCAACCCAACCGCAGGGTCCCCCAAGACCTGCCACTGTCACTTGCTAGCTACACGCTAACGACATTGCTCAGTAAAAGCCTTGGGTGTCAGCGTGGCGTCCACAACAGGGAGTAATCACAAAGATTGTGGTAAATGGAGAGCTTTGAAACCGACACCGACCGTGGTGTGCGAAAAGAATAAGGTTCCTCGCGTCGACTGCATGAAGGGGGGCAAAGTACAATAATATTGGCTTTGATCATTCCCCGGCTTAACGCGCAGAGCCAATCTGCAACGTAATAGATACACAATAAAACGTGGCCGAGCCCTTAAGAGGCCTTGGAGCCCTTGGATGGGACCGCTTTATATTAGTTGCCTGGTTCACATTGTGCTTTCAACATTTTTTTTTTCCTTAACGGGGGCTTGTAAAAGATAACATGCTTTCAGTGCCCAGAATTTGTGGGGACAACATATGAAGGGAATTAATCACACCGCCTCCAAATCTGCTTATCGAGCTGAAAGTAATCTCAACCTTGGAACAGTCAGTCTTGGCCTTCATTCATTCAAAATGAATGAAGCAGTGAAAAAATTCCCAGCATGAAACACATTGGTTTAATTGGCTAGGTCTATTAACCAATAATCTCCCACGACGTCCGCAGCCAAGCACCAATAACTTGGGACAGCTGGTACAGTATAGCAAAAGCTGAGCTGTCTAGATAGCTCACTGACTTCATGCAGTCGCTGCTCAAATGTAGTCTGTAATTAGGCTGCCGTGAAGGGCAACACGTTGTCATAACCCATCATATGCTGTTCTTATTGCCAAATGGGTCCTTTCTTCCTCCCTTAATTTTGAAGGAAGTGTCATTTTCCATTGACATAGTGAGCATGGAAAATTAATCGACAAAGTCGTATAGACTGTAATTGTTCTGGACAAGTTCTATCCGTAGCAGATTTCAAAACTGTATACTTCGTGTTGAAATAAACATAGGTTTCATTTGTTTTTGTCGGGTCAAACCGTGGAACGTACAACCACGCAGCCTTCGCCATTAATACGTCCACAGATATCAGCAAGACTCAGACAGGTGCCTTGGAAGAAAATACACATTTAAAATTCCTGGACTATAGAAACCTCAGTCAACGGAGAGCCTGAAGACCAAACCATTGACCAGTCTACTCACTAGGCTCAGACTTACAGCATACCCTATCACACGTCCAAAACACCTCTTCAGCTGGACCTCTTCGTGCTTTGCAGTATTTTAAGTACCTGTACCTAAGAGACAGAAAATACTTTAATTAGTTGGGCCACTCTGACAAATTGATATGTTCAGTCCCACCAAGGCCAACTTCGAACGACTGCTGTGCAAGGCCTGTGTGCTCCACAAGCAAAAGCCTGAGGACGATGTTAGGCTTAAAATGACGGATTTCAGAGCCCGTTCAGTTCCGTTTTCAAACCACAATCTACTCCTGCTTCTCTTCAACGGCCATCTGGTTGCCATTTCAACCTTTGCAAACTGCTTTTTAATTGTAACATTAATCAGATGTCTGATCCGCCATCACAAAGGTTGTCCCATAAACCGGGTGTTTATTTGATGAACACTTGTCATAACAGCTCTAATGGGGAGTACCTAGCTGAGAAAACTCACTAATTCTGGATCACTGCTTATTAAGCTGTTAGATCTCTTCAGGAAAAGAGCAAGGTTAAAACAGCCTTAGTTTTGCCACCTCAAATTAGACACCAAACCGCGCACTAATTATGCTCTCTGTGCATTCTCAAAAATGCTTTCTCCCATCCCAAACTCTGTGATGGCGTACGTCGCCGAGTCAATCCTCTTGCACTTTTTCTTCCCCAACAAGACAAAGTATTTGGAAATAAAATAGGGCGTTTGTAGACACAGCACCCATTTGAAGTACTTAGAAGATCAGCACCAGACGAAGCCATAGGGAGAAGTGATATGTCAGCCTGAGGTCAAAGCCACAACCCCCTGAAGGGTCATAACTCACACACGGCCGCACTCTCCTCGTTACCACTCCAAACATGGGACAGGGATATCCCGGGATTCCAAGAGATATTCACAGAGGACACCGACAAACTCTACGGGAATTGGGGGGGGGGGCTCAGTTCCACAAAGAAGCCGAATCGTGGGTGTAAATCACCATGGTGACCTGAAAGCAGGTGTGCCTTGAGTGGCGGCCAGTCGGCGATCCTGATTTAGTGTGACAGAGTTTAATGGCCGTGTGGTGCGAAGGAAATCCGTCAGGGTCCTGCCAGAGGTTACAGCCGGGAGGTTTCCCAAAACCGTCCCAGTGGCTCTTGCCTTACAGATACCTGCAGAACACAAAGACCGTGCTACCAATTGTCCAGAGCGTTTTAGCAGATACTGTAAAAAGAGAGTGAAGAAAATGGCAGGATATTGGTCCCCGTTTGGGACAGTGGCTTAAGGCCCGGGAGGTACAATTGTCAGCCTATCCCAGCCTTGGTTTAAGAAAAATTATGTAACGAAAACAAATGTAGTCTACTTTTACACGGACCACGCCGGCGTAAACGAGTGTGCCCAGGTCTGGGCCTGGTTTCGCAAAACCACCTGGTTTTAACCATAAACGTCGCCCCTAAGACGCTTTTGGGAAACGGGGCTTCTGGTCTGGTTTTCATCGGTGTGCCTGTGCTCTCCCTCTTGCAGGCATCACTCTTTAATTACGATGAAAGGCTGTAATCTTGGTAACCCTATAGCGCAAATCCGGTTGTATCTAGGCGATAATGAAAAGGCTAGCGGTCCACGGTGGGGAAAGTGGCGCTGCATACCCCTTCCCTGAGCCCTCACTTCCTGTCGCAGGGTTTAACCTAAAGCCGGGGACCGGGTTGTGTTTGCAGAGCCTTGGCGTGATTTAGCTCCTACACGCTCTGACCGAGGGTAAACCTTGTGGCCCTGTGGGCCGGGCCACCTATGCAGAGCCAGGGCTGGGGTCTAACCTCTTATCACAGCTGCTTTGTGTTTCCTCACGTTTGAGATGGCCAATCAGGGGCCCCCGATCCAATCCTGAAATACCTTCGAAATGATCTTTCGTGGTCCGGAGGATTTCTGACTGGCCAACCGATTCATCATTGTTTCGTATCGGTCCATCTGTTCACAGGCTGATTTGGGGAGGGGGAGGGCCTCGGGCAGTATGTGTGCATGTCTAACGTCTGCTACACTAGACACATCCTCTTTCATAGCCCTTCTCAGCCGCAGCCTGGAGCACAAGGCCTCGCTTCAACCGAGCTGGGAAATCAGTGAAAATGAGACTGACGAATTCACGTCCAAACCGTCGTATGAAAGTGACTTGTGTCAAAAGGAATTCCTAACTTTGCTGTGTCGATGCAACTCACAGGACTGGAAGGTTTGGCCAGTATACATATGTTCCAGAAAAATCAGACAGCCATAAAAAATATATTTCCTCAACTTCAAACAACACTTATTATCCAGACTTCCTCCAATCCAGATTTTAATGATCCCCACAATGGACTGCATAGTTTCCTTTACTGAAAACTGTTTTGATGACTTAACGATGATCTTAGAAATCCATCATATTGTCAATGATAAATAGGATATCAGGACTCTAATCACAGAGAAGAATGCCTTTGATGTAACGGAAGGCCTGACTTGACGTGGATAGATTCCATAACGTCCTTGAGGCGACTTGTCAAATGTAATTTGTAGAACGATTCATGCATCATTCAGCCACTACCTGCTGCCTCGGAAGCAACGGGAAGCTCACCACTGCTGCCTTTCATGTAAAGCCGAAACACATCATCGGGTCAAGGGTCACACACAACCGGATTCAGATGTCCGTAGGCAACAACGGCAGACTGAGCGATGTTTCTCCGGATCCTCTGTTATCCGCCATGGTCTGAGGTCTGGGGAGCACCTGTAGGTATGTCTTGGATGACTGGGTTTCATCTAATAACTGATCACGGAGCAAGCTGTAGGAGTCCACAATGGTTCCAATTTATGACTCATAGCTACCCTTGGGACTGTCCAATTTCCCATCAGCCACCCGTTTCCTGCGGGTCCCCTTAATCTCCATGGATGGGCAGCAAACTGTGGTAATAACATTAGGATTGATTTAAACAAAAAACAAAAATTACACAATCCTGACTCACGTCTTAACATGTCAGAAGCCAAAACAAAGAGGGCGAGGTAACAAGAGGGACTTGGTAGGCAAAAGACTAGGTATGTTTGTAATAGCCTCTTTCTGTAGTCCGCATAGTTCACAAATCACCAGACAGGACTGCATGCACAGTAAAGCTGGCCCTTGTGTTGTGCTAGTTGTTAATTGCCGGGCTCCATTAGCTGAGGCCGCGGTTGAACATGATCGAGGGCGATGTCTTGTCCAAAAAGGGGAAAAGGTAATTTACTCCCTTGGATAATGACTAATACTCATGAATATTATACTTGCATGGTAAGTCAAGACCCAACCAAAACTATGAACTGTGTGATGTCAAGGATAAGCTTGAACAATTAAGTATTTAAGATTAATGATACTGTCAAGAACTCAGCCCTAGTATTAGATCTTAGTGTAAGAGATATGAAACTTAATATTCCACAATGTGGCAAGCAAGTTTACATTTTCTATGCATTGTAATACTAGCGGAAAGTTGTATCTAGGCTGGGGATACATAAATCTGAATCTGGATTTCTACTGCAGAAACATCTTAAAAGACATTCAAATACAGCATGAAGCATTTAAAAGGGAGTCAAACTAAACACTGGGAATCCAACCCCAGTTTTTCTTCTCTCCAAGAATGCGATGGTGGGTTCATGCAGTGTTTTAATAATTTATTTTGACGTATCAGAAGTTACGATGTACATCCAGTGGGCTGATACCCCTCCAACATTCACATCCGAGGGAATATTAAACTTGGACGAACAACAAAACTGACAGACAGGGTCCACTCTGGTGTTGTTCAAGAGTTTAATGGGAAAAGCATGTCGGCTCAAATGGCAAGACATAAAATGTTACATTCAACACTAACGTTTAACTGTTTAAGTCTACCTATGACAGCAACTGCATTGTATAAACTTGTAAATATTGGGGCTTAAACATTCATTTATATATTACCTGTTGGTGGTTAACACATCAGACCAATTCTGCGTTGATCTATGTCATGTATAAAATGTAATCATCTCTTAATACCAAGATTACTAAGTTTCTTATAACATGAGGATCATTCACATAGTAAGTTAAACTTACACAGTGTATTTTGCTTTCAAAATAACATACTCATTTGGGAGAGGTTCAGAACCCTCGACACTCTGTTGGCCTTGCAACTCTCCGGAATAAAGTTTCTCAGTTTATGGCAAACCAATGCACCCCAGCCTCCCTTCAAGAAAAACTGAATGGACTGATACAGGGGCTTCTCTCTGGTTAAACACTCTAGTGAGAAAACAGCGCATCAGCAGCAATGGTAGGCACTGGGGTTTAAGGAGGTATGGTAACAGAGGCAGACATTTTGGGCTGCTGGGCATCCATTACCGTGGCAACAGATCGAGACACATTGGCATCCAACCTCCCACCCACTCAAGAGTCAGGCCCAGAGTGCCAACGGCAACAACTCAGGGTGGGACTTCATCTCCATTTCCCCTTTCAGTATCACCCTTTCTCACAACATTCTCACAAACCAAAGCACTGCACATTTGATTGAAATAACTGATTTACTAAAATGTTTTGCTTAGTAGCACTCTGGACATTCTGACCGATAATTGTTCTTGGTCAGCCTGTACCATTCCAGAACCTGAGGCTTATAGACGGAGAGAACTGTTTCGGGTTAAGTGCTCTCGGTATCAAGCTAAAATAGACTCCAATGCTTCAATCGCAAAACACAAAAGCCGCCATTTCACAAAAGCAAAAATAGGTAGCTGGCCCTACGCAACTAGTAAACCTGCGATAATAGCCCATTTACCAGAGCAACAGAAGTCGTCCAACCCGAATTCCATGGTGAGGAAACACGAGCTGTCCGAAAGCGCCCTAGACAAAGCAGGCCACTTGGGAAAGGCACAATTGAGCCGTATTTGGTAGCAGTGAAGGGTGAGTGGGTTTTGACTAGGAGATGTATTTAGAGTCGTAGATAATAGGGGGCTCTCAACCGCACGGCTCATCACAGAGATCGCAGTACAAAGGGACGCCTTTGAGCATCCTGACATATTTAAGTAGCTACCGGCAGTGGCCATTCACTCCGATTCAGCCCAGGTCAAGTGCCAGCTAAGCGGCGAAAATGTGGTCACTTGCACTAACGCTTTTAGAGAGGGTGAGCACTTGAAGGGCTGATAATATTAGCCGTTTGAATTTGATTATGATAACTCGGTTGAAGGGGTCGTACAAGGCATCGTAGGACAGCCACGGCAAGCAAACGCGAAGCGGTGTTGCTATTCTGAATGCTTCACCTTATATCTGCTTTGCTGTTTACCAGAAAAAACCACACAAAGGTCTTGTCCCTTGGAGAACCCATTCACTCCACACAGACCCAACAGCGTAGCCAAAATACCAGAGAGAAAGACAGAGAGAGGCGGGGAGACTAAGTGTGTGCTTGGCAGAATATGCATATCTAAGACAACACAAATCCTCTGTCATGCCTCAAAAACAGCCAGACGGGAGTGGCCTTGAAGAATATACAGAGCGTGCACGTGAAAGAACAAGATCCAAGTTTAACACTCCTTTTGGGGGGTTTCTCATAAAAGAGAATCTCCATTTAACCGTGTGTGAAGTGTAGCTCCCGGTTAACACCCAACAATATGAAGAGAGAGATTTAGAGGCACCAAAAGCATACTGTCTGGAAAAACACTCATCCCTTTTCATCCTTGGGTTAACAATTTCCATTCAAAAAGGACACCTGGCATAGGTGTCTGTTAACTGCTAATATTGTTTTAGGAGGTAGAGACATTTCTGTTCATAATCAGTACATTGTGGCGTTCGCAGCTCTTCACCTCAGAAAATTAGTCGAGATATAACTTTTCATATAATTTGCGGTTGAATGCTCCAACCTTCCCTATGCTTGAGATGACGTAAAATTCACATAGGAAAAGGAAAATTTGACTGGGCCAGTGGGCCATTGAAATAATTTGATTAAACTGCCATTGAGTGTGTATTATTCTCCTTCATTTGAAAAGGAAAATCGTCTGACACATTGGAGGTATTTGGCATGTAAGTGATTTGGACAGGTGGATAAAGAACACAAGCACTTATGGCTTTTAGGTGCCAAATCAAGCTGGAACGTAGCCTAAAGACATGCTGGCGAAAGAGGAATTAATTAAGTTAAATGTCTAGGTTTCAAATCCTACCATATCAGTGTTTTGAAAGGTCTTAAAGGGGGAAGTGTTTCTACTACATTAATAATGTTTTGAAAGGTCTTAAAGGAGGGAAGAGTTCCTACTACATTAATGGTGTTTTGAAAGGTCTTAAAGGGGGAAGTGTTCCTACTACATTAATAGTGTTTTGAAAGGTCTTAAAGGAGGGAACAGTTCCTACTACATTAATAGTGTTTTGAAAGGTCTTAAAGGAGGGAACAGTTCCTACTACATTAATAGTGTTTTGAAAGGTCTTAAAGGATGGAAGTGTTCCTACTACATTAATAATGTTTTGAAAGGTCTTAAAGGAGGGAAGAGTTCCTACTACATTAATAGTGTTTTGAAAGGTCTTAAAGGATGGAAGAGTTCCTACTACATTAATAGTGTTTTGAAAGGTCTTAAAGGAGAGAAGTGTTCCTATTACATTAACAGTGTTTTGAAAGGTCTTAAAGGAGGGAAGAGTTCCTACTACATTAATGATGTTTTGAAAGGCCTTAAAGGGGAAGTGTTCCTTCATTATTCATGCAGCCATTTTAACTTATGGTATCCTAAACACATCATCCTATTCCTTGACTCCATTTCATGGGAAATTGCTGCAGGTCGTCAATGTAAATAAAAATGCGTCATTAGCACACTGACCTGTAGGTGTTTCGTTTGACGGTACGGTTTCATCAAGTCGTCAATATCAGACTGACATGAGAAGAACAATAACCGGGCTGTTCAACAGGATGAGATGCCACAAATGTATCCATGATAATCCCACATAAGCTATCCAACATGCCACATCTTGGTTATTTATATTGCCCATTCAAAATCCCCTTTAAATTGCTAAGTACAATTACCCGTACTAAAAATGACATCTCATTTTGGCTTAGGCTTGGCCACTGACTACTGTGTTATTTTGGAGCTAGGCCCGCTTCTGTCTTTTGGATAAATGTCTTGCCGCAAGACCCAGGTGCACGTGAGATTCAGGACAAGCAATCCACCCCAACATATTTTTTTGGAGGAACTCCTTCGAGCACAGCATGTTTTTGAGACCCCGCTACTACGGCCATGCTTGAAATTGGCTCCCTATTTGAAAAAGACTGACAAAAAGCTATGAAAGAAAACAATTGGGTTTGGTGCTGGCGCAGCAAACCAGCGCAAAAAAAAAAATTTGCAACGATATATAGAAACACACAAATATCCTGGAACTATTGATATTTCCCCCACGACTACTGAACACGATTGTGAAAGGTGGCATTACTAAATACAATAACATGGTTAAGATTGCTAGCATGTGCCTGTAGGAAAATGGCTATTATAACAGTAGCGAAATTAACAGAGCTGCAAGCAGGAACTCGACCCTCTCTCGACTCACGCCATCCCAATTGCAAATCGAGAAGGTAATCTACATTCAACAAAAAAAAAAAATAATAATAAAGTAATACCTTTGTCCCTCGTAATAATAAAGGTCCTTTTGAATGACCCATTGAGTCCGCTGAGTGCCCGTCTACACACGTAATTGCCTGTCACATGCCATAGCCCTGTCATTAGGGCTGGTGGTGCGTGTCCAGGGCCGGTTCTAGGTATTAGCAACCGTTAGGAGGCCCCCAACCATATTTTATGTGTAATTTTATGTTTGCACTATTATGCTTTATCTTGGCCAGGTCGCCGTTGCAAATGAGTCCTGCTCCCAATCGGGCCACCTGGTTAAATGAAGGTGAAATAAATAATAAAATAAAAGGGCCACAACACTGACGGCTTGGGGAGAGCGGGCCCCAACTCAAATTTTGCTTAGGGCCCCCAAAAGGCTAGAGCCGGCACTGTGTGTGTCAGTTGTGTTGTCTGGTCACAAGGCTCACACTGGGGGGAGGGTAGAAGTGCACCGGTCCATAAATTCCAGGCACAATGCAGGGATACAGATGCACACCATACATTAGTGTTTTATGACCACGTCCCCCTGTTTAGTTGTTCAATCCTCTTATCACTCCCGGCTAAACCTCCTAATCTACATACAATAAAGGCATTGTAACCATAATCTATTCCGTAAACAAATGACTGATATTATAATACAATAAGAGTTTACAATCTCAGGATAAGGATCTGTCAGGTTCAAAAGGTGATTCTGGGGCTATGTGGGCCCAGCTATATGCATGTCTGGGGCTATAATGCTAGCTATATACATGTCTGGGGCTATAATGCTAGCTATATGCATGTCTGGGGCTATAATGCTAGCTATATGCATGTCTGGGGCTATGTGGGCCTAGCTATATGCATGTCTGGGGCTATACTGCTAGCTATATGCTAGAAACAGTAGAGAGCTGTCCACAAGCTTTAGGCTTTCCAGGGACATCCTCACAGCATCTGTCTGGAGGGTGTGCCTAAAGGGAAAGAGAAAGGCTGTTGGAAATGTTTTGGTAACCTCTTAAAATCCACCTGATGTGATTACATTTAAAACCTAAAGTCAATAATACACTGTAGAAGTCAGATGCTGCTGTTCTCCCAGGAGGGTTGCTGCATGTGTGTTGTTATTATTAAGACATCATTACCGAATTATACACTGGCTAGTTTGAGCCCTGAAAGCAAACTTGCAGAAAGCCATGGTACATAAGACATACACCACACCTCTGGCCTTGTTGCCTTCAACAAACCCTTCCATACCCAGCTTCAGCCGGGTAAGAGAAACAGCCACATGATGTAACAACATCCATTTTAATGATATAGCATGCATTTAAATGAGATAACAACAAGCAATGTTTAATTAGGTTTAACACACTACTGCAACTCCTTTGGATGAGAGCCAGGCTCTCTGAAAACATGGTCCCCTCTCATTGGGCCCTATCATCTGTATTTGACTGATTAGGGAGAGGAAAGAACTCTGGGTAATTGTACATTGCAAACTTTTCTAATGTAATCATATAGGAGACGACTGGTGGAAACTGGTACATTATGTGGAGTAGGGGGCAATCCAAACACTCAATGACAGTCAATCCAAACAGCCAACGACAGTCAACTTCCATCAATTGGCTTACTGGTGTCAAGTCCGGGTTAAAGGTTGGAATTTCAGTGTCATTTGGCGGAAATCTGTGGGAATGTTTCCTGAGTGGTGACTTCTCTTGGAGTGTCAGCAGAAACGTTGACTCTAATCAGCGAATAGGGGTCACTTTAAACATCATGACATGTTTGTGTTCATTTATGTTTATTTATTTGGATCTCAGTTAGGCTCATGCTGAAGAAGCAATGACTTTTCCTGGGGTTCACCGAAAACACAAATAAAACACTGACACACCGTTAAACCAGAACAGTTACACAATTTTAAAATCGTATACATACAATGGAGGGGTAAGGGGAGATGGATTCTTGGGCACAATTAGAACTGGTAACTGATTATAGGTTATAATCTTAACATTGCAGCCCACAATTGCTACTCTCAACGTCTTAATAGGCAGCAAATTGTAATAATCTGTACCTGGTGACCTTCTGTGACTGGACAAGCGCCTGACACACAGGGGGATGCGTCAGCGCTGACTGCACAAGTTCAATATCTGCCTTGTTTTGGAAAACCTTAAAATATTGTGAATGAGAAATCAACAATCAATCAGTGTGCCAACAGCTGACATTAGACGAAACCTCTATGATAAACTTGCCATAAATGGGCATGAAGCAACAGTGGCTGTGTTTCACTAGCTGCTTCTTCTTTTATTCTTACTTGCAAACTAAATTGTATCGCTCATCTATAATACTCTTCCCTATATTGCTGGTTGAGATGCTATCTCCCGCCACCAGCAGAAGAGCTTGCCCTGATTGTCAGGGTAGCTTGTGCAAGGTAACTTCATCCCAGTGGCTGGCTTAAAACAACACTGCCCGTCTTGTAAAATGGAGGCGCTTCCCTTTGAAGCTTTGGCCATTTGGAGTCCTGAGTCAAAGATAATAAATGAGACAAGAAATGAAAGCTGTGAAGGGGGACTATCTCCTCATGGCATGCGGCATTTGAATTTTATTGGCTCAGAGAAGTTAGTGTAGTGCTAAACTGAGTTCACGGTGACCTGCCCTCAATTGTTGAAGAAGCATTGCATTCGATTTAGACACAAACCCTCTTGATTAGCCAACATGCAGTTTCATTTGTCTGTTTTCTTTATCTTGACAGTTGGAGGGAGTATGAAGACATAACTTTGAGAACATCTTACCGCTTGTGAATAAACAATGCAGCAGGGATTATTTCAGAATGCATAAAGCTTTGGAAAAATTAAAGCAACATTGCTATCGGGGCACATTTCTCAAACATTCCCCTTCCAGGTCTCCCTCATCAAATTATGATTAACAAATTATCTGCGTAGGAAGGGACAGACCCTTTTAACCCTCCACTTCACATCATTTCCACACGTTCAAGGGAGACTGTTTTTAGCTCATCGGTGAAAAGAAAGAAACGACACCCAGGGAACAAATTGGACATAGTCGATCATCTTGGAAGGAGAATTAGATGTTCTTGGTTGGGGCTGCTGATTGACCGTTTTATAGATGGCTGTGTGTATGCTAGAGTTAAGGCTACACGTGGTCTGAAATGGCCGTCGCTTGTTGACAAATGTTGCAGCCTCTTCCTGGTTCATTGCTCAGTTTAGTCAACACCGTTTTTGTCACTAAGCTTCTTTGTACTGTAGAGATCCAAAAGGAGGCAGTGGAAAGTTACACATGTTTGGAACCAGGCTCATTTGTTTTAATTAAGTTAAGGGAGGAAGCCAAGACTACAGCTCCGGGCTAAAGAGGGAATATACATAAAAAAATAAATAAATAAATAGAACAGGCGGTTGACTTTAAACAAGGTTACACAGTTGGGGAAGTATGCACTATCAAACATGAGACAACGTCCTGTGACTGTTTATGAGGTAGATTAGGAACAGATTGGAGAACGTGGCCTAATGGTTTATTATGGGCCTAAACAGCCTGCAATCTAAACAGACTTTAACCAGATATTAATTATTCTGTACATTTTTAAATTATTAAATTACAACAGGAACACCTTTCCATATGAGAAGAGAAAATAATTAAAGACAATTACTTTAAAATGTTATCACAAAGTCACCACTTCTGGTAAGTCCAGATGTCAGAGCAAATGCAATGACCCAACAAAGCTGCTTTGATTAGTTTCATCAAAGTACATTTATACTACTCTATAATATGGAAAAGAAAAAAATGAAAAATTACAAGGAAATTTCAGCTAGTGTCCTAAATGAAAGATATCTAGAATGAAACCCATGCCTGATAACATGCTCAATCAACTCGTGAACAAAGCTTGAACATATCAGTCTGATTATGTTCACATTCTCTTTATGTCCCATTGACGATGAAAACTACTAATACGGTATGATACCATAGTTCAGGAAAATAGTCAAAACACACCCAAGAAAGGAAAGTGGTAAAATAAATATTAAAAAGTAAACAGGAGAACAGATGAATTTATCAAACGGCGTTACAGTATTTCATAAACACTGTCAAAAATGTGAAGTCATGACAACGAGTCTGGCTGCTTGGCACGGTTTCAACATTTCACAAGGCCAACACTGATCACAGGCTCAACACCCTCTCTTTGCCTCATGCGTTTACTCTCAAAATGTATCTGATGAAATTCAAGAAAGAACAGGCCTGTCTATACAGCCTGTCTAAATAAAAGTGTTTAAACTCTACTGAAGACTATGAGCGAGCAAAAAAAAAAAAAAAACATCTTCCAAACATCTTAATCAGATCTGAGCCAAACACAGCTGGATGAATCTGGGAAATTCCTAACAGCAAGTTTGGACCTAAAAGAATACATCCCTATCTTCTTTCTGCAGTTATCGCCTCGCTTTTTTCTTTTATTACATTCCTGCATTTTAAGTGTCCTTCCCCATGCATTGGCTTTCATGTTTATTACAGACCTGGAGTACCGGTCGATGAAATGCCAGGATCTTGGGAACACCTGGGGCCGGGGAGAGTGGATGGTGAAGCCTCTTTGGATGGAGTTGGTCAGGTATGTGTTGGACGATAATGGAAGCCACCCCTCACCACACCTTCATTACCCCACTAGCTACAGCCTTGGCTCCGCTCCATAGCCCAATCCACTACTGGAACGAGTCATAACGTATGGGGCTTTTAAACACCCTTGAGGTAATTTATATGAAAGGCGGGTGTATGGTACGCATTCGTACCAGCCGTTCTCAAGCCAGATAGGCGTCGATGTAAAAATGCAGCCTGAGAAAACTCCTGTCATAGGTGCGTTCAGGTCACTTGAACATTTGCCAAAGACTAAAAGATTTGTACACGTTTCCCACTTGTTGTACATTCTTGAAGAAACTGGGGTACATTTTCTCCTGTTGTCTATGTGTATGGGGGAGGGGGGGGGGGTAGCGTGACTTGATGCATTGAGTGATTTCAAAATTTAATTTCAGCAGCCCTGTTGACAGCATATCCCCAGCCCTCAACCAACCCTTTTTTTTCCTGGTTGTGCCTGAAAACTCAAGTTCCAGAACACAGAAATGCACTGAGCGTAGCCAGTCATGTGTGATTTAACATTAAGAAATATACCTATATGTAAAAACATTTATTTTCCTTTTCTTCACAAGAGTACAGTAATTACCGCCTTAAATATCCCCAGTATCATTAAAAAAAGTAAGGTGGAGAAAAGTTCTAGTAACTACTGTATTGTGGTAGGCTCTCCCCTACTCCTATTCACTCGGTCATCCAGTTTGAAAGAACAGACTGATCTGGGTTGAGTCTCGGTGGTTCGGTATATCCAGTAGTAGCCAGGGAGAAAATCCCAAAACACAAAACTGTAGCTATGCCCACTTATTTTGCGCAGAGTAACACTGATCAAATACAAGTCTGGGCTTCAAGTCCTTTGAAGAACCTCTAGGAAATTACCTTGGAGAATTAGCTCCCACTTCATCCCTGGTTAAATCTGAAGTCATTTTCCTTGCCAACTTGCTCTCTGTTATCTTTCTTGTCAAGCTACACTCGCATCCTTTTACACTCGCACCCTTTTACACTCGCACCCTTTTACACTCGCACCCTTTTACACTCGCACCCTTTTACACTCGCACCCTTTTACACTCGCACCCTTTTACACTCGCACCCTTTTACACTCGCACCCTTTTCCTTTATCTCTGGCTTTGACCCTCTTTCTCCACGTTATTATCAAAATAACACCTCCTGTTCACAATCGGATATAGACAGTGTTTGTGTGTGTGTAACAGACAGACAGACAGACAAACCTGGAAGCAATAACAACCCTCTAGACCTTCTGATTAACCACCTTGAAGGCAGTGTATTTTAAGAAATACAGTAACTTCTAACATCATTAAAAGTATACCAGCTATGGAATGAGCAATTTCCTCCACAAAACACCCTAAACTGTAGTTAAGGAGAGGTACTGCTGATTTCCTTATGGTCCCCAGCAGGAGGGGTTCTCCTTCAGTGTAGCACCAAAGGCAATTAGTTGGATGTGTTCACATTATGGGTAAATATGCACGGCTTCGTTTTACATGTAGCGAACATAATTTATCCCAATCGACGACGTCAATGAATGTCCCAGACAGAAAATGAACACCCCTGCAGTTCACTGAACTAAGCCAAAATCTTTAAAGGCACAAGCCCCCACTGCCCCCCCATTCACTGGATATAGTTTTTCCATTGAATAGAAGCTAGGTTCAACAACAGATCCTCAGGTTAAATTCAACTTAATATTCACTGACTACTATGTTCTCTGTAGCCTTTGTAGGTAAATTAGTTGAGATTTAGATTCAGTTGTTGTTTTATACAAAACATGAGTAAATTGACTGAAAGATACAAGAAAAACATCACGTAGAAGTTAAGAGAAACATCGCAAATAATACTCATTGATATTGAAATTACATACAAACTAGAGACACCACCAAGGCTGAGTATTTGGTGCTAAAGCAACAACATTTTTGACATGTCCTTGGTTTACGGTTGTCTACCATTGAAATATGAACCATTTTTTAAAAAGCCGGTACCAGCAAAGCAGAATTTAACAACGATTTAAGAACATTCAATTTGGATTTGTTTTTCTTTCTATGCTCCATGCAAAGTTCCACATTGAGGATGGGAAAATTGTTCTCCAAACATTTTAAATTACCTTCACGTTAGTGTTGCACCAGGGACAGAGGAGAGATCCAATTTTCCAACAGAAGGCAACCGCATTAATATCCCATTTCCCCAGAAATCTCTGTGTTCATCTTAAGTTTGAATGGACTTTGACCCATTCCTCACCATAATCACTGGTGTGGTTTTTAGCTTTCTTGAACTAAGCTAACTTTAAGAGCTGATCTTGAATTCTGCTTTTCCTTTTACAAATGAATGATTATGGTCAAAACATGAGTAGGCCCCTGACACATCACATAGATCCATTATGAAATACACCCAGGCAAATACTATTGTTCCTGCCGATGAGACTTACAACTTCATCCCCACATGACACGCGGCTTGAATGCATTCACTCCACTAAGCTAAAAATAGAACAGTACGTTTTGTTCACAGTTCCAGTTCTACCATTTCACAATAGCCTGTAATAACTAGTTATTAGGTTTTGAGATGCTAATAAGGCCACTATATTACTGGTGCATTGTTGGAACAGTCTACGATATCATTAGCTACTACAAAATAGGCAGCTTTGTGCATAGCCCAGACAACAGATCAAGAATTTAGCAACAACAATGCCCCCACGACAAGGAAGGAATTACACGTTGAGCTGCATATTTCCAGGACACATACTTACTGTATGTACTCTGCCCAAAAAGCTATCCAATGTGTGAGGTAAAACGAGACTTCAACAATGCGCTGACTCCATTTGTTCAGACCGGATCAGCTTTAGCTGAAAACACGTCGGCTGTTACTGGTGTATCGCCCGCGATCTGAAACGCAAGACAACCCACAGCTTTCACAGCTAGCGTGTCTGAAAAAAGAATAATAAACATTTGGTATGTCAACAGTGTAGCACTTGACATTCAACAACTCAACAAATATTGTTTGTTGAAAGTCAACAAACTAAAACATAAGACTGAATTTGATTATTTTTAATCCCCTGCCACACGGATGCCCTGAGTTGACCGACGATTGAGATCATGTAGGATCTTAATTTGATTGGCCGCACAGCAGCAAAAAAACATGGAATGGTCTCGCTTAACATGCAATTTTTAGTCCCCCCCCCCCCCCCCCCCCC
>JACXGI010002451.1:0-39190 GCA_016801175.1 Esox masquinongy | reverse complement strand
GAATTAGAGCCCTCCAAACTGCCAGAGGAAATCATACGTTTGAGAGTCAGCACAAATTCCACGGACATTAGTCATCCAACAACATGGCTTGGAAAACTCTCAAAAAGTCACGAACAAGCTTGGCACACAGGGTAATGGCTGTCAATCACACCAAGTAAAATGAGCGACTTGAGCAAAATGTTACATTAGGTGACATGAAAACGACTGACAAATAGAGCTAGTGTTCAACTGAAAACGTCTTTGAATACAAGAATTATGCAGAGGGCATGGAAAATTACTTCAGATAAAAAACATGACAGAGCAGTTTGCCTTCTTGTGGAAAAGTGCCACAGAGTTTCAAAGTTTGGGCCACAGACGAGGTAAGAAATAATTTATTTTCCTATTGGCCATATTGACTAGAAGCAAGGCTAGTCAGGAACCCACCTCCATCCCTAACAACAGATGTCCATTCCAGCAGCAGGAGTTACACTCCACCTCTTTCGCTGGACGCAGATAAGTCCTCTCATTTTCACTGTCCTTTTCTCCCCCCTCGTTCAACCCTCCCCATCCCGGCATCTCCCAGCACACTCCACATGTGTCAGATTATGATGTGATGCTGAGATCCAATTTCCAGCCAAGGCCCCTGGCCTTTCTCTTCTCTCATAACGTCAGGTATGCCTGAGAGGAGTCAAGCCTCACTGAACCAGCATGGCTTTTAACAGGGTAATTACTGCGCCTTGGATGCTTCATCTGGGACCGTATTCAAAAAAGCGTCCCTCCCTTGCTGAGTGCCGATCCAGGCACCCCCACCCCCCTGTGATGTTATTCGTTATGATCAGAAAGGCTTAGGGGGTCCTAGACCAGCGCTACTACACCCACACTCAGAATAGAGGCTCTGGTCAGCTGATGGTCCGTACTTGACTGTTCTGGAGGTTTCCATGTTCTGATTATTGATACTCGTTAATATGTGCCCCGTTTTCTGATACCGTGTTGTTTTTCTTTCTAGGCTTTGCCGACCGTCGTTCATGCACATCTGGACGGGTTTTGTGTGACAACTCATCGGCCAGACCAAAACATCACATCTCAATATTGCCGACGTCCCTGGTCAAATAAATGGGACACATTTTTAGATCAGCGCAGGCTTATTATCCTCCTCTCATCAAGAGGGGGTGAGGGTTGTCTACATCAGAGGGACTCCAGCCATCTCATATCAGTTTCAGCTCACTCTTCAGTTGTCATCAGCTAGTAATTACGCAACAAAGAGACAATTACTGGTCTCTCAGAACCCTGGCACAGAACTATTCCCCATGGGAATGAGGGCACTTGATATAAAACATCCACGTGTTGACATACATACATTTCCACAGCCAGATTGCTAACTACAAAAACTGCCAAGCCCACGGAAGGAGGCCTGAAATAATGTCAAATTGTAATGTATTAGAGTACAAACAAATGTAATCATGCCAAAAATTGGACACGCTAGTTAATTATTATGCTATTAAAATGGCAGAAATATCATGAAAGTGAATAGCGGGAATCAAACTGCCCTTCTGTTGAGAGGCGAGGGGACCAGGGGTTGGGGCATGCTTTGAAGATTTCCATTTGCAGCCTAGGTTAACACTAGATTAGCTGGCTGAACTCTGGCTAACTCCTCGACCACGTCCTGTCCCACTACCTCTTGCCTCACTTCACAGCTCAGCTGCAGGGGTGGGGGTTGTGTGTGTGGGGGGGGTGGGGGGGTGGGGGTGGGGGGTGAAGGTTAGCGTTTGGGCCGGCGGGGAATTTGATGATGGGGTGGAGAAATAGAAGGCCATTGCTTTGGATGCCACTTCATCCCAGAAATCTTCCAAGGACCCGAATCACATTCTGCACGTGTTTCACACACACATAGCTTTGTTTTTAATATCCCTGTGTGGACAAGAAAATCTGGAATACATGTTTCATATCCCATTACCCTAATGCTAACCCCAAACCTAACCATAGCCTTAACCTAAATAACCTGTGCCAAAACATAATCCAGTCCTAATGACTAACCCTAAAAGTAACCTCAATTTTAGCACTAACCCGAAATGTAAACCTGACCTGCTAGGCTGAAAACAACCTTTGTTCTCAAGGGGACCCATCTATCTTTATGGGGACCCAAGTGACCGGTAGCAAATCCTGCAGACAAGTAGAAATCTCAGTACCAACAGTTACAGAAATTTGAATTCCGGAAACTTGGGAACCACAGCCAAGAAAGCAAAAATAATTCTACCATTCTCCTAACTTCTGCTAATGGCATCGCCAGTTGTGTCGTAGCAAAGCTATTGGTTGGCATTACTTTCCAACCTACCATGACAGATGTGTTTATTATCCCTCTAATCTAATTTGATCATTCAATTAGAAGGGACCTTGTTGCAACGCCAAGCATGGTTGGTTTACGCTATGCAGAAAAGGACTCAACATCAGTCATTTTGACCTGCTGTTATTGTTTCACATTTCTTAGTGCATTAGGGCTGAGCACGGGGGGTGGGTGGGCGCGCTGGAAAATGTATGTTACGGTTTTGCTCGTGACAAAAAATAAAGTTGTATAAACATGATGTTTAATGGAAGCCAATAAACAGTCACCACCAAGTTGGCATACCAATGGCTTTAATATACAGGGAGGCCACCCATATTTAAATGTCTTCACAAGAAAAGACATTTGGAAAAAAAAAAAAGTGCATTCAGAACAATTTATATGCACAGTCGTTGGAGTTAAAGGGTAAAGACGTCGCCTCGAGCCTGGATGACGGACTCCACATATTCACATTGTCACAAAATAAAATAAAAACCATCCTTCAGAGGAACGCTTCTTTGTTCGACCCCCAAGACAACAGTCATGTAGGCTCAGAGGCTGGTTATTAGCAAGTGACACAATTACCATGTCAACGGTCTGCCTGAATATCCCCCAACACCTTTTGATGGGATGTGAGTGGGAAGCAAAAGAGGTGAGCCTCCTGTGGATAACCCCCACCCGTGCCCCTTTCACATACACCCACCCCCTTACCATCCCCTGCCCTCACAGTCCCCCAGGCAATGCTGTGGCCAGGCCTCTTCCTCAACAACAGGCCCTTATATTCTATTTATACCCAGACCCTAGGAGTGTCGCGCCAGCCATTTAAAAAATAAATAAAACCACTGCAGGAGGACAGACCAGAAGCCTATGTCGCTGAAATGTTAAAAAGCTGACCAGCACAAGTGGAAAGAGAGAAAACATCTAGCTTGATTTGCTGTTCAAAAAATCCACTGCAATTGGATGGTAATTCCTGAGGAGTTGCATAACGTTTTTTCCTTTCAGTCCAAGAGGCCTAAAGCTCCCCCTCCCATTTATGGACCCATTTAATTCAACTAATAAGGTAGTCATTTCTGTTACTTATATGTTATTGCAAGAGCCATTGAGGGGACCTGGAGATGGTCCTAAATATCCCCCTTGACCTGATACCAAATGTCAGGATCTGGTGTCCAAGCTGAAAACAGGAAATCCCAACATCTGTCACCCCCCATAGGGACCTAAATTAATTAGCAAGGCTGACAAAGACAAGAGATCGCTTCCCAATAGGCATGTGATCAACACCTTAGTTTCACCACCAGTTGCCTCGCCTGGAACTCCATGCATTTTTAAGTGATGGCTAATGGATTTCAAAAGATGGATACATTTAGTGTAATAATACTAAACATCACCCACTCCTTAGTACAATATTTCTGATCATCAAATGTGTCCATTCAGCGCATTTCAATCTAGCCAATATATAATAGGCCCATTAGATTGGTAAAACGCCTTCCCTTGCCCCGTTAGGAACTTTCTGGATGGTAAGCATTTTAAACTAGCCTGGGTCGGATACCGTCCAAAAGACAAAAAAACTTCTGACAGGAATCTTTGGAAAAATAAACCACTGAAGAAGTACATTGAGTTCTTTCAAACAACGTATGATCCCTGCTACCACGCGGATAATGAAGTCACAATAGCTTATGTGAAAACATGCCAACAATTGCTGAATAAAAAAATAAAATGAAGACTTCAATGTCGATTTATACACAATCTCTATTCAAGTAAAACACGAAGTAAAAAATAACTAAATTGCACGGCACTTACCTGAGCATCTCAAACTTGGAGCCAAGACAATTGCCAAAAGAAGAATTTTGAAAAGCATGCTGAAAACACCACTATTTATCCTTGCCATGGTTCCACAAAGTGGACTCGAGCAATTTTATGAAACCTGACCTAGGAAAGTCTCATCCGAAACCCAATGCCGTACAGGTATCTAAGTTGTTGTCTTGGTAGCTTGGATTTCTGCTGAGGAAACCACTCAGAAATCCAGAAAAAATGATGTATTTGGTCAACACTGAAGTGAATAAAAACTCAGGTGTGCAATAAATGAAACTCCTGTTTACGGGGGGTTTTCTTCAAAATTAAGGCAAATTTCATTCCGTGCGTTCAGAGGTACAGCGTCGAGTCACTCACTATCCTTCCCAACTGTTGGCCGAGGTATCCTCGTTAAAAAAATCTGCTTGACGTAGTATGGAACTCTTTCACGTGGAGATGCAGCTGTGGAAGGTATGTGGTTTGTGTTGTGGGTAAAGCGCCATCTACGGGCGAAATGTGTATGATGCGCAGCATTTTTGCGCGTTGTGTGCATTACATTTTTTACAGGATTATTTCGCAGCACTTAGACATGTAAACAAACGTAGTGAACAGCCTTCAGTGTTTTGACATTTACTGTTTCACACAGCCATACTTTATGACCACAGAGGTACGAGTAACCTATACATTAAGTTGTTCATACACTTGAAGAGTAATTAGGACGATTTCCTTTCAAAATAAAACAAAATAAAAAAACAAGTGACCCATTTGCCAATGCATTTAATTTATAATCATTAAAATTCATAGCAGTTAGCAGCAACACAAAGGCACAAAATATACTGCATATATTGGGTGTTTCTGTAAATGAACCATCGAATATGTCTCTGGTACAAAAATGTGACTGCCTGGTTCGTCGTTTAGTAGTTCAACATCACCGTCTCAATCAACAACTCAACGTGAATGAGATGGATGCGCATTTACAACAGTGCAAATATATTCATATTGTTTTTAAATCAGCATGTTACAAAAAATATCAATTTACATAAAATGACATATTGCAGTGTGTGCACTCAAATGTCAACTGCTGCACAACAATCATTCATGGGATTGAACAGAAAAAGAATATTTATGAACAACTGTGAAACTTAAAAACTGAGGTAAGTTACTGAAGGTGAGTAACAAACAAATGTAGTATGTTTACAAATACCCCAAATTAGCGAAATATATTTATTTTAAATCCCCAATGATAAATACTGTCATGGGGTCATGGTAAGCGGATAAATCCATGAAAAGTGGGGCAGTTGATGACATGTGAGATAAAAATTTAATTTCTGGCAATATATGAAAAACAAAGAAAAGTATCACATTACAGTATAAAAACATTTTACTTAAATTATAAATTGTTCTTGGTTTTAAATATTTATTGTTGATTAGATAAGACTTGCAACATTCAGGGCAGATGGTTAATTGCTAAAAAACTCGGCAAACGTAGCAAACACTCCAGAATGGATGACGATGAGTCCCACATTTTACATGAATTTCCTGGCAAGAAGGTGAAAGTGTACTGCCACTAGTCACAATGGGGTGAAAAGGGGGAAACATAACAATATGGTCAAAGTTAAACAAATAAGGAGCTGTGAGAAGGATGACTTGGTTAAACAACGACAAGCCCCACAACGGAAAGGTCTGTCCGCCTTTCAACTCGTCGGCTCCTTGAGTTCGTGGATGGAAGCACGTGGACGTGCCCAGACGGGCCGCCCTGACCTTCGTCTCGATCAACGCCACCGACAGGCCCCTCTGTGAATCCCGGGAATGACGGCCAACTCTGAGAACTGAGAATTCCGGGTCTGGTTTGTTAAGAGCCTGGGATCATTTGAGGATAGACAGAGCTGCTTCTCTGATACAGGACGCAGCTCTGTCAATGTCCTCTTTTGTCTGCTCAACGGTAACCACCACCCGGATCCTGCAGAGACAGTCGGCCGTCAAAACGTGCACTGCAATGGCATGGTTAATGTCATCCTACAATAGCTGGTTTCTTTTAAGAGGATTGTCCCATTTGGTTAGACAATTTATATAGCCAACACAGAGATATTTAACCTTCTTCTCGGTGACCCCCAGCTGTTCCATGTATTTGATGTACTCCAGAGCAAGCACACCTGATTAGACTTGTCAGTTAACCATCAAGTCCCTGATTAGTGAATCAGTCACCTCTGTTGAGAGGTACAACAAAATTGTGAAATGTCTGTGGGTCCCTGAGGTGAGGTTCGAATACCTCTGAGCTAAAATAACCAACAGTTGAACTGTACAGATGCTAAGCCGTTTAAAACTAATACTGCTAGCGCTTTTCGACGACATTAGACGTCTTTCAATGCTATGACAACTTCCAGTAGATAAATTAGTTGAACGATAATGACATCATCAAATGATTATTCCTTTCACTTACGAAGGCGGAGGGAGAAACCGTTCCTCTTTGTCCAAGTACCGAGCTAGCGTGAGTGCGATCTGTTTCTCCAGACACTTGCCAAAAAAGAACATGATAACCATTAAAACAAACCCCCAACTTTACTTGTCTAACAGTATACATGGTATCCATGGATAGCTCCATCCACCTGCAAACCATTGAAATAAAAACTTGGCTTATTAAGAAACTACTGTTCTAAATATTTCATACAAATTTGGATCTCTTACGTAATCTACGATCCGGCGAAGCATCCTCACATCAGTTTCTCTGGATCCCGAGCTGCTCTCAAGTTGTAGATGAAGGGCAGGGGCGTAAGACTCTCCCACTACCTTTACACCGGGAGTCCTGTGAAACAGATTACGTCACTGTGAAATTAGCCCAAACAGAGAATTCACAAGAGAATTAAGGGTTTGTAGTGGACAACATTATCACCAAATCACACAGTAACAATTTAAAATGCTGAATGGTCCCTTTAGGGACATTTCAGCATCTAAAATAAATTCTCACAACTTTGAAAGGAATACTGTTTCGGAGTCTTCAAGTCCCCTGAGAAGCCAACACTAAATTCATAATATCCATCGTATATGGAGTTTGAAGGGCTCTCCCCGTAGACTTCTGGGAACTCTCAGCAACCCTGTGATCATAACTCTGAACACAATTCCCAAGTCGCATCGCCGCAGTTTTCAGTTTTGGGAAGCTATTTACAAGGAAAGGACGTGCTCTATATGGTGCAATCACACTGAGTCCTTTGTTAACCTCCCAGTACATGGTGTCATATATTAACTTCTTATTCCATCCCTTTGAAACATAGCTGATTCTGTGCTCTGATGTACAACCGACTCCCCACAGTACGGCGATAGCCAATGTAAGCTGGCTGGACCTGGAAACAAGACTTGATCCCTGAACTAGGAGGAGCTCTCTTATGATATATCCCATTTCCAGATGAGGGGAAGAGACGCTAAGCAGACACTATGGAATCTCAACATTTGCACAGACAGAATTCTCCACGGGAAACTTCAAAATACGCAAGAGGCTGCCGTTGTAGCTTTTTGTTCAGCACAATGCACATGGAAAACCATGGGATCCCACACAGAGGTTAGGCGAACAATGAGATACGGCAGTGTGAGAGTGGGTATTTTTTTATTGCGTATTATAGGCCGGTTGATTTGATTCCTGATTGGCTGGAAGCGTTGGTATATGAGACAGCATCAGGGCACCAGGGTAACCTTGTTGTTAGAACTTCGGACCGAAAGGTCATTGCATAAGATTCCTGAGCCGACGAGGTGAAAAAACCAACTGTTCTACAGGTATGACAAAAACCTTTATTTTAACTGTTGATACAGTGTTGGTAACCGGTTATAATACCAATAAGGCACTTGAGGGGTGTGTGGTATATATACACGGCTAAAGGCTGCATCCAGACACTCAGTGCTGTTGTCCCCCCAAGGCCTATTGCCAAAATAAACAACACGTTTGCTTCTATCAAGCCTGAACTACCCCCATGCCTTGCACATATATTTTGTTTTCTTAAAAAAAAATGTGTAAGTGTCAACGACAACAAATTAATCACAGATTTTCTCCAAAGTACACAATGGATCAGAATACAGTGACACTATTCATAGTAACAGTCCGTTAACAGACAAATGTATTGCGTGTTAAATTAAACTAAAATCACAAAACATTTATTCGGCAGGTCTGAGGTATGACTTTGATCCTACTCACAGATTATGGCCATATGAACAACATATTAAACATTCAGCCCAAAATGGGAGGTAAAAAAAAACTATTTGCGAAAGCCAGAAAGCATCCTTAACCTTAACAGACTTAACTTACCCTTGCAGTGTTTTGTGGACCTGTTCACACTTCTCCCTCAGGACAGAGAAAATGTCTACAACACAAAAGGAGGGAACCGTTCAGTGACCAGGGTATTTTTCTTTCTCAGATTGAAGCACCAGGCGGGCCAAGCTCCTGCTGGCGTAGAGTAATTGGTTTACCTTGGCCAGCGCGTGGCGGCCGGCTTTTCGACAGGGAGTGAAACTGGGGTCTGCTCCACAGTGCACTAAAACACTGTGAGACACGCTTGAATGCACAAGTGTGCACATGAGCACACTGAGCTCTCACACACACGCGCGCTCGTTTTACTCCACTTACGAAAACTTTGTATTCCCATTCAAATTCCATTTTTCCTCAAGACTTGACCTAAATCCCATCCCTGACATCTAAACCTAACCTACACTTAATTAGCCAATTCGTTTTTTATTTCGTTCCCAGCCAAATCTCCTTGTTTGTACAGTACATACACCTGCCCTTCCGAGACATGTCCTTTACGGCAAATTGTATCCAGGTTGTGAACAGCCTTGACCGGGGTCAGAAACTCACTGCGTTTCAATTAAATTCAGGACAGTCGAAGAATGTCCCAAGTAATCGATAATACAACGCATATGAAAGGGACAAAATCCAGATTCCAATAATAAAATCAGGGCGATGAGGATAATTGGTAGCACAGGATGTGACGTGAATGAGGAAGACTCCCTGTTAAATGATGTGTGTGTGTCCACCTGGGTCTTCCTCCATGATGTTCAGGGCCTCTATGGCAGCGGCAGCCAGCATGGGAGGAAGTGAGGCGGAGAAACAGTATCCTTGACCCGATAGACGCTGAGGAGCACAAAATGCACCAGGGGTCACGGAGCATTTAAGTTGATCACTTTCAATAAAAATTGGCACAAATTTCTAAAAACGTGTTTTGGCTTTGTCAATATTCCCGGCGTTGTGTAGACCAATGGCAAAATATTAGTGAAGGGGTCTGAAACACTTTCCGAGGGAATTGTGGCTAAAGCCAGCAGAACAGCTTCAAAACATTGTGCATGAGTTCTTTGTCTAAATTACGACAACTTTATGAAAGGAGTTAATATAGAAAGGTTAAATGTTCCAACAAGGACAGCTGAAGTCATCGTAAGGACATAACATGCATATACAGCATGCACGTTGTATACAAGCATAAACAAGTTTTCCCTCTATCAAAGCAGAGCAAAATACAAAAAATTCAAGTGATCACTTAAAGCATGTTTGGTCCAAGCTTGTTTGTGTGTTTGCATGCATGATACAGTGAGGGGATCGAAACCAGTTTACACAGGGGCCCTTCAGCCCAACTTGTAAAAAGCTGATAATCAATACCTGATGGTCAATGACAAATGACCTTCCACAGCAGAAGCCACCTATGGACGCCACTGCATTCTCCATGTTGGCACTAATAAGGTCGATATCGTCAATCTGAAAACGACAAACAGGAAACCAGATGGAGGTTCAGTGACAGCGTGAGCTGGAGGGATGTCTGTCCGATGCAAATATGCACGAATCACATCGGCAAACAGAAATGTCCAGGTCCTGTGAAACCAAATACTGAATTTTTTATAGAACTCGTCCAAATCGCTCCAAGTGCACAAACCAGGTAAGCGAATAAACTGTGAGAAAGCCATCAGGCCATTCCCTTGAGATTTGTGCCTTAATGAACATGATCCCTCTAACTACATCATAAGAGGGTCGGGCAGTGTGTGGGGTTCTACTCACGTTGACCCCAAAATGTTCCGTGACCCCCCGGCCATGCTCTCCCAGCACCCCGAATGACATGCTCTCTTCCAGGAAGATGCGGACCTTGTACTTGTACTTCAACTTCACCTGGCAGCCGATAGAAATGTGAGATGGAGGAGTTCGTCAGCTCTATTCTGTTATAACTAGCAAAAAGCCTGTCCTATATTCTCAAAGTTAAAACAGGCGCTCATTAATATATCGGTGCTACAACTGAATTTTCGATGAAAATTTTTTTATTCTGTATATAAAATGTCTTAAATGAGCAACATCGTTATGAAATATCACACACAACACCCATGACAACACCCGTGACAACACCCATGGAAATCAAGAACTGGTCGGCTGAATTTAACGGTCCTTGTCACAAGGTCAGCCATCTGGAATAACGTCACTGGGTGTCTCACCAGGTCCGGAAGGGGACAGACATCTGCAGTGTTTATATACAGTCCCTCCACTACAACGAACCTCCTGGTCACTCGGGCCTTCCGAGGATTCTACAGTGGAGGAGAGGAGAGGGATGAGCTGGATGATGTTGACACAAAAAAAATTCAATGCATTCCACACATACACATGTTGCCTCCCAAATGTCACTCAATACACATTACCCACAGGTCCTCCCAGCCTCTCATCACCTACCAGGCTTCAGCCTACACTAACGGAGGTGAGGTTCGTGCTATGAAAGTGCCTTAGACCACCGAGCCGACGGAGTCTTCCACCCCATTCTTCCTTCCAAAATTTCTTCTCATCCAATTCCTAAAGCATTCCTAATCTTTTGAGTCCGTGACTGAGGGAGAACCTTGTCTGAATGTCCTTGATTCATCGAGTCCGCTCTCCTCGCCGCCCTCTTCAAAACCCATCTGATCAGAAGGGCAGAGGTCCGTCCACTCGGTTTGAGGACTTGTTGAGGAGAGAGGATGCGAGGATCCCAGAGAACGCAATGGAGTCTTTCACCGATTCACTCAGGTCAGCACTTCAAAAAAAACAGGCTGAGAACAGTGAAGCAGAGGCTGGTCGTCAGTGACGACACAACATGGCGTCAGGCCCGATCACACTAACCTTCTGATCCTCAATCTCCTGCTCTTTCAGCAGTCTCTCCAGATCCTCCATATCGTTGTGTTTAAAGTACTTGATGAAACTGCGTGAGGCTTGGAGACCCTTTTGTATGGAGAAACATGCCGCTTCGTCCCTAGAAACATAATAAATGAAAAATAATTTAAAAATGCTTGCTGGAGCCTTAATTCAAGCAGGACTATTTGGCTTGTTTAAAGAAGAGGGAGAGAACACTTACACAAACACTATGTCACCTCTCTTGGAGTAGGCAGGTATTGCGCTCGCTATCGTGGCAAATCCATAGGAGTAGATGATGGCCTCCTCTGTTCTCATGAACTTAGCCAAACGATCCTCTAACTCCAAGTGGACATCTGAAATTGTTCACCATTTAAAAAAAAATAAATAACTTCAGCTACATAGGAGGCCACTGGAACAAGAAACTGACACGGATGTACAGAACGACATGCCTCTGGTCAACATTTTGCGTATCTGTCTGGAAGTTCTCAAAAAGAGGATAGCTGGGCTGCTGTTAAAATTGGAGCATGTGTCTTGGTGACTCACCAAACGTTCCATAGAAACCTCTTGGGCCACAAGTACCGACACCATATTTCTTGAGAGAAGCCAATGCCTTTTGCTGTCAGAGAAGGATGATAATTAATTTACTGACTTTTTATACACAAAACTAGAAATGTGAGTATGTAGAATTGCACTATGCCAATATTTAATGAAAAATGAATTGCATCAGAATGGCTAATGGTTTAGATAATAAAATAAAAATGTGTGCTTATTCTCAAGATAGTACCGACCTTTACTCGCTCATTGTCAAGGAGACCCAAGAAGTTAAAAGAAGCAAAGTTAATGCACTGTTTCCCGTTCACAACGATGTTGTGGCTTGGTGGCCTGTAAAATAAAACAATGCATTAGCTGAAAACAAAAAAAGGTTTACAATATATACAAATGCAGTCTCTGAGACAGGAGATGTACAACCCTGTTTCCAAAAGTTGGGATGCTGTGTAAAATGTAAACAAAAACAGAATGCAACGATGTGCAAATCATTTAAACCATATATTCAATTGAAAATAGTACAAAGACAACATATCAAATGTTGAAACTGAGAACAGTTATTGTTTCTTGAAAAATATATATGCCCACTTTGAATTTTATGTCAGCAACATTTAAAAAAATTTGGGACAGAGGCAACAAAAAACTGTAAAAGTAGTGTAATGCTAAAAAATGAAATCTGGTGGAATACCACACAGCTAATTAAATCAATTGGCAACTGGTCAGTAACATGATTGGGTATTAAAAGATCATTCCAGAGAGGATGGGTCTGTCAGAAGTGAGAATGGGGAAGAGTTCACCACTCTGTGAAAGACAGCGCAGGCAAATAGTGCAACAATTTAAGAATAATGTTACTCAATGTACATTTGCAAAGAGTTTGGGGATCTCATCATAATCCCCAAAACTCATAATATCGTTAAAAGATTCAGAGAATTCGGAAAATCTCAGTACGCAAGAGACAGAGACCAATATTGGATGGCTGTGATCTTCGGCCTTCAGGCGTCACTGCATTAAAAACACGATTCTGTAGTGGAAATCACTGCATGAGCTCAGGAACACTTCCGAAAACCATTTTCTGTGAACACAGTTTGTTGCTGCATCCACAAACGCAAGTTTAAACTCTACCATGCAAAGAAGAAACCATATAGAAACAAGATCCAGAAACGCCGGCACCTTCTCAAGCTAATTTAAGAAGGACTGAGGCGAAGTGCAAAACTGTCCTGTGGTCTCACAAATCAAAATTTGAACTTATTTTTGGGAATCATGGACGCCGCGTCCTCCGGGCTAAAGAGGAGAGGGTCCATCCAGCTTTTTATCAGCACACAGTTGAAAAGCCAGCATCCGTGATGGTACGGGGGTGCGTTACTGCACATGGCATGGGTGACTCATCTGTGAAGGCACCATTAATACTGAACAATATATACAGGTTTTGGAGCAACATATGCAGCCACCCAGACAACGTCTTTTTCAGAGAAGGCTTTGCTTATTTCAGCAAGACAATACCAAACCACATTCTGCATGTACTACAACAGCATGGCTCCATAGTAAAAGAGTCCGGGTGCTAAACTGACCTGCCTGCAGTCCAGACCTGTCACCCTTTGAAAACATTTGGTGCATTATAAAACGAAAAACACGACAAAGGAGACCCCGAACTGTTAAGTAGCTGAAATCCTATATCAAGCAAGAATGAGAAGACATTTCACCTTCAAAACCACCGCAATGGGTCTCCCCAGTTCCCAACCAGAGTATTGTTAAAAAAAAGAGGTGATGCAACACAGTGGTAAACATGCCCCTGTCCCAACTTTTTTGAAACATGTCGCTGGCATCAAATTCAAATTGTGCATGTATTTTTCCAAAAACAATAACATTTCTCAGTTTTTGATAATTTGATATGTGGTCGTTGTACTATTTTCAATGAAATACAGGGATAAATTATTTGCACATCATTGCATTCTGTTTTTATTTGCATTTTACGCAGCATCCCAACTTTTTTGGAAACAAGGTTGTGGAACGATAGTGCTGAGGTAATGTTTAGTAGACAGAAAACAGAACTGTTTAAAAAAAAAATAACTCTGTTACAAAAGGTTTTGCTACGGTGTGCCTGAGTGAATATGACCAAGGTACAAATTTCACTATATGGTCGGGAAGTTCAAAGCAAAGCTAAACATCTGGTAGAAAACTTAAAAAGACATTACAGTACATGGGTGATCTTTCATTGCACTTCAAAACAGCCAAGGAATTACTCTTAGCTTACCCAGAGACGATGTCATAATTCAGGGAAGGATGGTCTTTAGAAACAGGAGGGACAAGGGGCTCTGGTTGCCATTCTTCAATCAAGTCCTCTTTTTCCTGTTACAGACAAACACTACAGACGTAAGACCTTGTGCCAGGAACAGCTTTCATACAGAATTTCCACACGGAATCTCTAGCAGCCCCAGGTGTGGTAAACCGTCTTCCTTCACCTTTTCTGTTAGGTCTGAACGCTCCTGTAGTTTATAGGTCTTTGAAAACAGGAGTCTGACGATCCACAAGATGAGGATGCCCTCCAGGATGAGATGGTAAGCAGGCGCCTGAGGGGAGAAATTGGCACATTTTGGGTCAATCGCAAAACTCACTTTTTCCAACTGCCAGTGTTGAAACGCAACAATGTTTGTTTTAAACACCATAGTCACAAAAGATATTACTCCCAGGCAAAATACTTGGTTTCACTGTAGCAACTGTGACATTTCCAGAACTTGACCCTACTGGGTTCAACTGCTGCCTCAGTTCATTGCTGCTAGAAGACAACTAGCTCTCACCGGAAAATGGTAATCATGCTTATCAACGCCAGAATGAAAGCAGTATTTGATAGAGGTTTTCAACTTTTTCTTGCCCAGGGACTTCCACCCAGGCCATCACTCAAACCAGGGACTGCTAAGTCATTTTGCAGATGCTCCAATCCAAAGCGACTTACTGTAGTGTGCGAGCATACATGTTCATACTATTTCATACTGACCCATCAAATCACTCTGTTCAACTGCATTTAAAGACAATAGAATTTCACTGAATACTTATTTGTTTTACACTGTGGACTCAATTTTTTCATACATTTTTTTTTTTATATTTAGACTTCCCCTTTCTCTCCCTCCCAAATAACATTAGCTTTGTATCAATATACAAACCACTTTCACAGTAATACTGACATGATTCAAATAGTCATTTTTGTTTGGTTTTCCCCATCTTCAAGGGTTAGCCAAACATAAAATAAACTTTTTATTTTTTGTCTAAACAAATATATTGGGGAGATCTGGCCGAGGGCACCCTTCAATATCTTTACGGACAACTGGGGACTTGGACATCCCTGGTCTAACCGTCACCCTCCCTTTCCCTCAAACCATGAAAAACGCCGTTTTTTAGTGTAGCCTACTAAAAAAAACTACCAAAAGGTGATCTACCGAATTGTAGCTAACATGTTCCAATAATACCTGTTAGGTACGAACGTCTGTAACACACTTTTAATGTCATTATTTAGCTATAACTAGGGGTCTTCATCACCGAGACTAAACTGCCATGATAAAATCTCAACACTCAAACCTCAAGTTCTCTGATGATCAATGAAATTGGAACAAACTTTACATAAAAACTGTCAAGGTACGTTCTCGAGATGGATCAATTGAAAGAAAAATTTATTATGGGTGTTTCGCAACGAAGGTAATGGAAACCGTCTGTAAAGTAAGTTCGTGCTTTGTGTTATAAAATGATCACAGCTCACTTCCTATTCATCTCAAGAAACGCCTTTGCAGGAGTTTCACTACGGTTGGCCAATACTCCGGTATGCACTCCTGACACGAAAGACTATTTGCTAAAATGTTCTGTCAATCATGTCTGAAAATATGACCAACACTTCCTGAACTACAGGTAGTTTATCGTTAATCTCTTTTTACAGGGATTAAAATCCAAACAACATAAGAGACTATGTTTTGTAAAGTAGCGGAACATAATACAAACACAACTTCAAACCAAAATCCTTTAAATACAAATAAATTACCTCGTAGAGTGCTTGTACCATCTCTACTAACACCCACTGTTGCCCCGACGCCATCTTGGTTACGTGATCACGTGATCAACGTCATCATCGATAAAATGAATATGCTCGCGCCCTCTAGCGAGAGTGTAGTATAAGTAACAGTTGGAAACCACAGCCTACCGCAACTCAGGTCCTCGAGTACCCCCAACAGTACATTTTTTTTTATTGTAGCCCCAAGTCAAACACACCTGATTCAAGTAGTCAACTAATAATCATGTTCTCATTCAGTTGAACTGTTAATGCTATTCCGGGCTAATGTGCATAGACCGGAGTTGGGAACCACTGCTCTACTCTAATATTATTTTCCAAAATAAGCAATACATTTTCCTGAAGAAATGTCGGAAAAACAGAAAATACTAAATCATTACAATTCCTAGAGACCATTATCTCCCACAACATCAGGTGGGAGGACATCAGCATTCACCAAAAACACACTCAAGCGGCTGAACAACTTGCGGCAGATGGAGAGGACAAAAAAACTCCCAGTCAATCCTGATCGGATTTTAGGCAACAATCGTGGAGTCCATCCTTAACTCCTCAATCGCCGTATGGTTTGGGTCATGTCTGCCCTGAGTAGGGATGACCGGCAATGTATTGTCTGGTCCACAGAAAGGGTCATCGACCTGGCCATCTGTCCTGCCTGACCCCAGGTCATGAAAGGAGGCGTGCAGGCAAGAACACCCCAGTCACAACGTCCTTCTGAAGACCCTCTTCCTGCCAGTGCAGGGCAGGCAGGCAGTGCATGTTGATCAAGACCCAAAACATCCTGCCCCCTAAGCATGTTATAAGCATGTTATTCCTCTGTTCTAAGTACCTTAGCAAAAGGGCATTATGACACCATGTAACTTGTAAATCCATGTATACTATACACTCACCAAATCATATCGTATCATATCCACTCCACTTTCCAATTGTATATTACCTTTGTGTAGATTTAGTGTATGTTGTCCCTGTATACTGCACCACGACACAAAGTTCTGTGTAAATTAAATCAGGAGTTAGAGCACATTCTGATTGATTCTGGTTCCAATGGACTAGCCTATACATACACACTGAATGTTAAAAAAGTTATTTACTATATATACTGGAAGCAGCACAGAGCAGAGCACTCAATTTGGAAGGTGGATTATGATAGAAATAACATTTGACAAGAGACTGGCTTTCTCTTATGAGAAATCAGGGGGAATAGTTTTTGAATTGCATTAAAATGAACACAAGTGGAACTAAAGTGAAGCAGGAGCAACAATCTTAATTGTATGGGAAGTTGATTAAAGCCATTTTTACAGAAGTCTGTGACAAATGGTAATTACATGTTTAAACAAAAGCCTTGGCTTAAGAAAACAGTGATGACACATTACTTTTTTTGCCTGCATGCTTGTTTACTGTGACTGAGCTTGATTGAGACCAGATATAAGATGTACAATTTTCGATCAAAAACAGATGTTTCCACCATGTCATTAAAAACCTCAAGGCAGGATATATTTGCAAGCTTCTCCGTTTCCTGAAAATCAAACTGTCATAGCTATGGCTCTTGGGGTGGATCTTGTAGTTTGTTGCCAGGAGTAGCCTACTACAGACTGCACCCCAGAGAGTTTCTTCCCCAGTGAGCAATTAGAATGAGTTATAATAGCAGACGGTTTAAAATTCACGGTAACCTTGAATTGTTGTAGGCAACTATTACTGTTCTGAGCATGCTAGTTTTTAAAAGCTTGAAAGCAGGGTCATTACTTTTCATAGGAAATTATAGATACTGATAACACATTTTCCATACAAAACGGAACTTCAAAACAACTTAATTCCAGTACACAAAAGACGTGTGCCTTTGTAGCCGTAAGCAGAACCAAACAGAACTGATATGTACTGGGGACTGGATTAACGATCAACCAGTCAATAGTGCCGCACGTTTGGTCGAAACTCACTCTAGTGGTCGCGTCCGACCACAGTTGTTAACCCTCACAATAACTCTGAACCTTTTCCCAAGCTTAACCTCACTCTCATAACGTGCTACATCTTTTCACATTAAGTTTTAGTTAACATTACCTGTCACATGTATTCACCTAACCTGCCACATAAATTATTCACACCTAACACGATAGCCATCTGTGGCATCAAACTACTAGCATCACCAAAGACGTAACGTGTCCCTGGTTCAGTTCAATAACAAATACCAAACACTAGAGGACAGTGTTGCACACAGAAGGGAATACGGTTGCTGGTTTTTTCAGGACCAGATAGTAATCTGCATTGCTGCCATGCAATGTCACGCTGTGTCATTCATATTTAGACAGTGAGCTATAGATACCAAGACTCCCCTTCCACAAGCACCCTCACCATTGAGAACCAAAGGAATACAAATAATTTTGAAGTGTCTATGTTCAAAGACAATTCCATAGCTTCCATGTCTGAAGACATTTGGTATTTAGTGCCAGTTAAAAAAAAGGTCTCACTTCAGGATGGGAGGATGCTTAACGGAAAAGACTGAAGGGAACCATGTGTCCTTTTGTTGCACTTGACACTGTGTAGCCCAGTTGCACAAGCGTTAACAATGCCAGTTGTGGCTTCAATTCCCACAGGAGGTCAGTACGAAAATTGGTAAGTCGCTTTTGATAAGAGGATCTGTTAATGTGAAGACACTTCCCTTTTTATTGTTTCTGCTTCTAACCCATTCTGCAAGACCTAGAATACTTTGTTTTGAGAGAAGAGAACATTTTTACTTCGTCAACATTTTAAAGGAGATATAGGAGAGAGTGATTCAAGCAATCTTGTAAGTCTCTTTGTTTTTTTAAATTTTATCATACCATAGCTAGTAACAATTTACACATCTTTTGTAGTTTTCACATTTGACTACATTTCATTTGTTACACTTTTGAAAACAACTTCCTCCATATTTTCAAAGTGAAAAGAAGCCTTATCCATTACAGCTGTGAATAATTAGAAATAAAATTTCAGTGCAACACATATCCACTGTTCACATCAGAGTTGCTTAAGGCCAGTAAAATTGGTCAGGCATCCCTGATGGATAGCAATATTGAAACATTTTAAGTCAGGAGAATGGAGACTAGACTATTAAGGAACATTCAAAACCTCTTTGAAAGCCATTCTGGTGTTCAAATGTAGCAATGTACTGGAGAAATATAAAACTATATAATGAAGCAGGTTTTCCTCAATACATCTTAGTCATTTAGCAAACTCTCTTATCCAGATCAAACAATTTAGGGGTAGCTGTCAAACTCACTTAGCAGTAAACTAAGTATCTGCCACCTCTATGGCATTTGCTCCTTTCATAATTGATTGGATTCTTGCATATTCTGCAGTTTTTGGCGGTGACAACTCACAGGCAAAATTCAGGCATGGTTCTGCCACCAAAATACCTGAAAACAAGTGACCAAGAGCAACATCCACTCTACATTACAGCCATGTATGGCGATGTGACAAGAAGGAATCCTGGGTTCCCTCTTTTTGTCTGGAAAACATTTGGCCTGAATTAAGATAAAGCCTCTTTTTTTGTAATTTACGTGATGCTACAGCAATATGATGTAACGTATACATGTAGTATGCTTGTATAGTATGAATCAGCAGGGACAGTTTGTCAGATTTAATAAATAAATATAAAAGGAGCAACACTCAGGCCTGAAGGATGATGAGGCCTGTTTTCTACTTTTACTCACGGTCCAGAAAATGCCTTCATTTTTTGTATTATTGTGAGTTTTTGGTTATCATCTATTGACAACACAGTTGAGAGTGTCAGTCTCTTCCAAGTCTGAGCAAAACAATCTTTTAACCCTTTATCATTTCTTGACAGATTCTTCTGTAAATTAAAAAAAAAAGATTCTGCTGTTCAGAAATTCCTAACTTCCTCTAAAATATCCATTAACAACTAACTTAATATTCTTAGTGATCAACAATGGCTCCAGTGCCTGAACTACTGCTGGCCACTCTGGAAGAGCTAGTTGAAGTAGAGTTGAAGACTTTTAAATGGCACCTGACCCAAGATTTGCTTGAAGGCTTTCCTCACATCCCTGTGAGCCAGCTGGAGAACGCAGACAGACTGGACACTATGAAGAAGATTGTGGAGACCTATGGTTCTCGGGGTGCTGTGAAGATCTCACAGGAGATTCTGAAGAAGATGAGCCAGAACCAACTGGCTGAATCCCTTAAAAATAGGTGTGATGTGCCTGAGACAACAGAACTAGAAGGTCAGTTGCCTATAAACATCACAAAGAGGATTAGAGGACAATGGTTTCACAGGTAGAAATGCATAGCAAGTAATTATCTAGTAATTATCTATTATTTAGAGTTACTTACAGTAGAGAGAGCATGCATTTTTGTACTTGCAAGAGGACTATTGCAAGAAGAATGCTTTGCTTGCTTGCCCGAAATACTACAATGATTCCAGAAGTCTCAAGATCAGATATATTTACTGTTGTCACAGTTGCTATCACAATTAAAATATTGTGGAAAATATATATTTTCAGTATGTAGTAAAAAAAAATATCTAAACCTGACTTAATAGTTTAACATTTAATTTACAACCTGGCCAAAATTATACATTTAATCACTGTAAAACACCTTGTTGAGTGTATTTTTTCCCCCTGCAGTTGAAGACAAACTGAAATGCTATCTCAGGAAGAAGTACGGCTCTATATATGAGGGGACGTCAAGGGAAGGTGATTTTATCTATCTTAACCAGGTCTTCACTAAGCTCCATGTGATCAATGGGGCCTGGGAAGGGGTCACTGACGAACATGAGGTAATGCATCTGAACATTAGAACACCAGCTGCAGAAGAAACCACAGTTGAAGTCAGCAACATTTTCAAACAACTGCCTGATCAAAAGAAACCAATAAGAACTGTGCTGACGCAGGGCATCGCTGGCATTGGGAAGTCAATTTCTGTCCAGAAGTTTATTCTCGACTGGGCAGAAGGAAAGGAGAACCAAGACATTAATTTAGTCTTTCCACTTCCTTTTCGACAAATCAATTCTAATATAGGCGAAGACAACTACAGTTTGATGGAACTGCTTCATCAGTTTTTCCCTGACATGGGACCAATAAAGAGTCTGAGCAACAAGTCAAAAGTTCTGTTTATCTTCGACGGTCTGGATGAGTGTCGCCTCCCTCTGGATTTCTCCAATAAGGTGCTGACGGATGATACAAAGCCAGTCCCCCTGGACCGACTGATCACAAACCTCATCACAGGTGAGCTCCTCCTTTATGCCCAGATCTGGATAACGACCCGGCCTGCAGCTGTCATAAAGATCCCTCGACAATACATCCACCAGTGGACAGAGGTACGAGGATTCAATGACCCACAGAAGGAGGAGTACTTCAGGAAAAAAATTTGTGATGGCAAATTGGCCGGAAGAATTATCACACACATGAAGTCATCAAGGAGCCTACACATCCTTTGTCACATACCAGTCTTCTGTTGGATATCTGCCACTGTTTTAGGAAAACTCTTGGGTGAAGCAGGGAGTAGAAAGATACCCAAGACTCTGACTGAGATGAACATACACTTCCTACTCTATCAAATAGGCAGAATGGGAGTAGCAGACAATTCCACAGCAAGATACAACATTGTCTTAAAACTTGGAGAGCTGGCTTTCCGTCAGTTGGAGAGAGGACATTTGTTCTTCTACGAAGAAGATCTGACAGAATGTGGTATTGACTTCACAGAAGCAGCAGTGAACTCAGGTTTATGCACTGAGATCTTTGACGTGGGCAGGATGAGTCGGAAGACTGTATTCAGATTTGTGCATCTGAGCATCCAGGAATTTCTGGCTGCTGTGTATGTGTTTTTCGCATTCATAAACCGTGAAAAAAACCCACTGGTCAAACACAACAGTATTGTCAAACTCCTGACTTGGCGAAAACAGCAATCAATGAATGACTTATTCAAGAATGCAATAGACCAGGCCTTACACAGTGAGAATCGACATTTGGACTTCTTCCTCCGCTTCCTCCTTGGACTCTCGCTCGAGTCCAATCAGACTCTTTTGCAAGGCCTACTGACACAGAAAGGAAGAAACACACATACCAACGAGAAAACAATTGAATACATCAAGAGGAAGATCAGGAGGAATGAGTCTCCGGAGAGATGCATCAATCTCTTTCACTGTCTGAATGAACTGAATGACCACTCTCTAGTGGAAGAGATCCAAATGTATCTGAATTCAGGGAGTCTATCAGAAGTCAAACTCTCCCCTGCACAGTGGTCATCTCTGGTCTTTGTGTTGCTGACTTCAGAAGAGGAGCTGGATGTGTTTGACCTGAAGAAATACTCCAAATCAGAGGAGGGCCTTCTGAGGCTGCTGCAAGTGATCAAATCCTCCAGAATTGCTTTGTGAGTTTCTGGACATGTCGATTGAATATGTATTTATAACTGTAAAACAATACAAGTGTTCCCACAAGTGCTGTGTTTCTACCCAACAGAATTTCCATCCCATTTTCCACCCAAAGATGTTGTGTACTCTATATATAACATCAAAACACTACATAACTGGATGTATGGTATAACAGGATGTATGGTAAAACAAAAAAATGACTGTGTGTACTGTATATGTTGGATTTTTTTCTATGTTAGGCTAGATGGATGTAATGTCACAGGGGCATGCTGTGAAGCTCTGGCCCCAGTCCTAAGCTCAACCTCCTCCCATCTGAGAGAGCTGGACCTGAGTAACAATGACCTGCAGGATTCAGGAGTGAAGCTGCTTGCCGCTGGACTGGGGAGTCCACACTGTAAATTGAAGAAACTGAGGTCAGTTTGCACGGCTTGTTTAAGGGTTGTGTTTAACACTGTAGCTTGCTAGAAATTGAGACCAGGAGTTATAACTAGTGGTGTATTGCATGATAAAGTACTGTACAGAAAATTCATTTGACAAAATTGTTTTTTTTTGTTCAATCACTTACCCACCATACACAAAAAATTTTATTCTAGGTAGCTTTGCTTGATGCCATGCAATCAGCATTTACCCATTCATGTTTTTACCACTGACTGCATTCAATCTGGGTGATTGTATGGCAGGAAACATAATAATTGTACTTAAATTAAACCTTCCACATGTCCGGCATTCTTTAAAATATGAATTGTTTTGTTTAGGGTTTTTTATGTGTTTGCATTGACTTTTTTTTATTAGTCTGAATGGATGTAATGTCACCGAGAGATGCTGTAAAGTATTGCCTTCTGCTCTCACCACTTCAAACCTGAGAACACTGGACTTGAGCAACAACAAGCTGCAGGATTCAGGAGTGAAGCTGCTCTGTGAAGGACTGGCGAGTTCACAATGTAGACTGAAGACACTAAGGTCAGGTATTTATTTTAATTATTTCATGTTCACATTAGGTCTAATACCTAAGCATCATCTTGCTTTAGGAAATGGTTATGTGGGCCTGTTTAAATGCAAGACTTTCACTCACATGAACAAAAGGTTTTGTAGACTTCTGGCATTTGCAATATATTTTTCTAGGATATTAACTAATCCAAATGGTCGGCGGCCATTTCTGAGTGGCTTGTTAAGCTTCTTTCATGAATTTGTAAACATACTGCCCCAGAAATAATAGCGACTAATATAAAAACTCAGTGATTAACAAAACTCCTCAACTTTTCGCAGTTCACTGGTTAACAGAATGTACACCCCAAACAGAAAATCTTCACCAACTTTGTTTTTTCACATTTTGTTTTGTTAGTGTCTTAAGTTTTTCTTATACAACCCCGTTCCTAAAAAAGTTGGGACACTGTGTAATATGTAATAAAAACAGACTGCATTGATGTGCAAATCATTTAAACCCTAAATAGTACAAAGACAACATATCAAATTTTGAAAATGAGAAATATATGCCCACTTTGAATTTGATGCCAACAAAATGTTTCAAGAAAGCTGAGACAGGGGCAACAAAAGACAGGAAATTTTGTGTAATGCTAAAAAAACCTTGTGGTTAATTGGCAACAGGCCAGTAACATAAGGTACAAAAAGAGCATTCTAGAGAGGAATGCACCTCTCTGTGAAAGACAACGCAGGCAAATAGTGCAACAATTTAAGAATTACGTTACTCAATGTAAAAATGCAAAGAGTTTGGGGATTTCATCATCTACGGTACATAATATCGTTAAAAGATTCAGAGTATCCGGAGCAATCTCGGTATGCAAGGGACAAGGCCGAAAACCAATATTGGATGGTCGTGATCTTCGGGCCCTCAGGCAGCACTGCATAAAAACAGACACGATTCTGTAGTGGAAATCACTGCATGGGCTCAGGAACACTTTCCAAAAAACAGTCTGTGAACACAGTATGTGGCTGCATCCACAAATGCATCCACAAAGTTTAAACTCTACTATGCAAAGAAGAAACCATATAGAAAGAAGATCCAGAAACGTCACCGCGATCTCTGTGCCCTAGCTCATTTAAGATGGACTGAGGCGAAGTGGAACACTGTCCGGTGATCTGACAAATCAAAATTTGAAATTCTTTTTGGGAATAATGGATGCTGCGTCCTCTGGGCTAAAGAGGAGAGGGACCATCCAGCTTGTTATCAGCACACAGTTCAAAAGCCAGTATCCGTGATGGTATGGGGGTGCATTAGTGCACATGGCATGGGTGACTTGCACATCTGTGAAGACACCATTAATGCAGAACAATAGGTTTTGGAGACAACGTCTTTTTCACCCAGACAACGTCTTTTACAGGGAAGGCCTTGCTTATGTCAGCAAGACAATGCCAAACCACATTCTGCATGTATTACAACAGCATGGCTCCGTAGTAAAAGAGTTTGGGTGTTAACTGGCCTGCCTGCAGTCCAGATCTGTAACACACTGAAAACATTTGGCGCATAATGAAACAAAAATATGACAAAGGAGACCTCGGAGTGTTGAACAGCTGAAATCTTGTATCAAGCAAGAATGGGAAAACACTTCACTTTCAAAACAGCAATTCACTTTCAAAACAGCAACTTACAGCAATTGTTCTCCTCAGTTTCCAAACACTTACAGAGTATTTTTAAAAGAAGAGTTGATGCAACACAGTGGTAAACATGAAACATTTTGCTGGCATCAAATTCAAAATGGGCATGAATTTTTCCAAAAACAATATTCAGTTTCAATATTTGATATGTTGTCTTTGTACTAAATATTCATTTAAATACAGGAATAAATGATTTGCACATCATTGCATTCTGTTCGTTTTTTGTATTCAGCAAACCATTAAGATCTACTGTTCTGATGTAAAATAGAACATCCACAATGTTACAGCTTATTCTTAATTTTTACTATACTGAACCAAAATATCAACATGACATGCAACAATCTGAAACTAACCCTAACCCAAGCATCTCAATTATTTTCAGATAAAAGTGAAGTAAATTATTAGAATGTGACATTTGAATAACATTTATTTTTCACAAATGTTTCAGTTTTATTGGAAAAAATGATTTATGCTCTCATCTATGGATTTCAGATAACTAGAAATACAGACATGTGTGAAAGGAAACATTTCTGTGATCTTTTTTGTAACATGGGATTGACCAATTTTGCATTTATATTTTTATTCAGGATAGTTTAATTAAAGCATTCCTTCAAGTTACAGTATAAGCAACTGTTACCAAATTGAGAAACTGACAGAATTAAATTGTTTCCAAAGGTTGTCATTCTGTGGAGTCACAGAGGAAGGTTGTGCTGCTCTGGTCTCAGCTCTGAGGTCAAACCCCTCCCATCTGAGAGACCTAGACCTGTGCTACAATCACCCAGGAGAATCAGGAGCAAAGTTGCTCTCTGCTGGGCTGAATGATCTGAAACATAAACTCCAAACACTCAGGTAAAAATGGAATCTTTGAATTTGTACAGTGAAAAATTAAATAATAGACATATTACTAAAATATTACGAAAACTTTATTTTCAGTGTTCACCCCAGGGGGGAAGGCTGGTTGTTTAGAAGATGTAAGTTATGTTGGTGTTTTTATAAAAATAGATTAAAAAACAGTACAGTGAACATTACATTTTGTTCAGCATCACGGAACCAATCAATTAAAAATATTCTTGTCCTTGCTTCCCCCAGTACATTGGAATGATCTCACCCTGAACCCAGACACAGCAAACTCTTTCCTCTCTCTGTCTGCGGGGAACAGAAAGGTGTCACACGGGAAAGAACGGCAGCCGTACACTAACCACCCAGAAAGATACACCCACTGGCCTCAAGTGCTGTGTAGAGAGTGTCTGACTGGACGTTGCTACTGGGAGGTAGAATGGAGTGGGAAATGGGCTCTTATAGGAGTGACATACAAAACATTCAATACAACACGTAAGAGACGTTTTGGAGCCAGCAACAGGTCCTGGAGTCTGGAGTGCTGCGGTAACCGTTTCGCCATCTGGCATAGTAACGAGAGAATGGATTTACCCGTTTCCTCTGTCTCCCAAACCAATAGAGTGGGAGTGTATCTGGACTGGCCAGCCAGCACTCTGTCCTTCTACAACGTCTCCCCAGAAACAATGATCCACCTGTACACATTCAACTGCATATTTGCTGAGCCCCTTTACGCAGGGATTGGGGTTTCCTTTCAATCTTCGGTGACCCTGTGTAAAGTAGATCCCAAAGACTTACAAGCAACTAAACCATAAATGTCATGTGGTCCCACTTGAATCAGTCCTGTGGGCAGTTCGATATATAGTGATGTGTTTTTTTTATTGTACAGGGGCTCCCTAGAAAGACAGAAACCTACAAGGAAACCTAGAAGAAGAACGATAGTTACTTTCGTAACTCCAGTTCTGTGAGTGGAGCTTCGCCCAGGCACTGAAAATTTAAATATGCAAATTACACCTCTTGCAGCCACCTGCCCCGTGGCTATATCAGAGAGGCACACACCCCGCTTAGCCTCCCAAATTACCTTTCTTCACGAGAAAAGCATTCAGAGACTGGCCAGGGCATGAACCAGTCAGTTACTTAACTGTCAATACTGTTGCCTCTTTGTCGTCGTCATGTGAATGCATGAAATGATACAAATTCCAGAATCTATAAAAAATGTGAGGAGTAGATGTAATTTCAAGGATTAAAACATGATAATTGAACGTTTTATGTGGAAAGACCATATCAGTTATAATAAGTTATTATTCAAAGTATGATACTAAAAAAGTTAACGTGTTTTTTTCTTATCAGAAATTCAAGTTGTTTATTTGTAAGCTCCAAATCCTCCTATTTCACTCAATGGCCTTTGTGCCCTGGCATGTGGCCTTGGTGCCCTAAACATTATTGTGGCACCGAAGGCCAAATGTCCTTGCCCCTAAAATTACGAAATTCCAAGCCTGGTTGTTAGCCAGGGCTCATGTTTCTTCCAGGAGAGAGAAACTGTAGCAACATGAGGTAAACTGAGGACAGGGAGAGCCTGGAGTCTGACGGTACTGACGCAAATGGGAGGCCTGTTCACCTGACCTGCATTGTTCCTGAGGAATCTGATGATTCAAGTCAAAACACAGGACTCTTACGCAGTGGCAGGTTCACAGTGTTTTGGAATAAACAGTAATTTCCTGTAGGTTATGGCAGGACAGAAATGTCAGGAGTTGAAGCATAAATATTGGATGATTTAGTGGCCTATCATTTAATGTGCTCTGTCAATATTCCCGTTCTGTCAGTGTTCATCTAGTTTGCACACCTGTGAGCTGGGCCTAGACCTACTTTTATTCATGTTTTGTTAACAACTACAGCTGTTTAATGGGGACACTGAATGAAAATGTTGACAAGATCGGAAAAAGAATATGTTAGCACCAGTCTTAATGGGAGGCCATGAGGTAACCTAACAAATTGACACGCCAAATTGAGGTTTCACCTGTATGTAGGTGAATGGGGAGGGGCTACACCTGTATGTAGGTGAATGGGGAGGGGCTACACCTGTATGTAGGTGATTGTGGAGGTTACACCTGTATGTAGGTGAATGGGGAGGTTACACCTGTATGTAGGTGAATGGGGAGGTTACACCTGTATGTAGTTGAATGGGGAGGTTACACCTGTATGTAGTTGAATGGGGAGGTTACACCTGTATGTAGGTGAATGGGGAGGTTACACCTGTATGTAGGTGAATGGGGAGGTTACACCTGTATGTAGGTGATTGTGGAGGTTACACCTGTATGTAGGTGAATGGGGAGGTTACACCTGTATGTAGGTGAATGGGGAGGTTACACCTGTATGTAGGTGAATGGGGAGGTTACACCTGTATGTAGGTGAATGGGGAGGTTACACCTGTATGTAGGTGATTGGGGAGGTTACACCTGTATGTAGGTGAATGAGGGGGTTTTCACCTGTATGTAGGTGAATGAGGGGGTTTACACCTGTATGTAGGTGAATCAGGGGGTTTACGCCTTTATGTAGGTGAATGAGGGGGGGTTACACCTGTGTGTAAGTGAATGAAACGGCAGGAATGCTTTTGGCTTTGATTCCCACAGTTGGAGAAGATATACAGATGTGGTCTCTCACACGCCTAAGCGCTCACTGCTTTAAGTCCCTCTGGATAACAGCGTCTAGCTAACGACGTGCTACTATGAGGCTGGCCACATGGCATGCTTCTCTCACTCTCCCAGCCAATATTACCGCTATGGTCTCCCGAATGTGACCTTGTCGCAATTCATTTCATGCAAATCGCCACAACGCTATTAGCACAGGCTCAGCTGCACTGGGTTATGTTCAATTCCATTCATTCAAGAAGAATGACAACTCGGTCGGGAGGGATGGCAAATCTCAGTCATTCAAGAAAAGCGTCAATGGGGAGAACAGCAGCATTCGTGGCGACCACGTTGCCTAGCAACAGCGGGGGGCCTGCTGTGACACGGAGGGAATGTTAAAACGCAGTTTTTTCTTGCCAGTCACCGATCTAACTCGTCTGACAGGAGTGACACTGACCAGCCATTTGATTTCCAATGGGATATGCATTTGAAGGGACAGTCCTCTTTAAAATAAAAAATTGTGGCAGACTAATCGTAGGACAAAAGAAAAGCTTAATAAATACATAATCAATGTTGCATTTCTTTAATATTGACTATCTTCTTAAATTCAAAGCAATCATGGGACATCTCGTGCCTGTGATTCTGGGCAATGCCACTTGCCAGTGGGTGTGTTGCCTGAAACACACTTCAGCACCTGGTTCCCTTTTCTGGGTCAGTGAGTCATGTGTTTATTATCTAACTAATTTAAGACTCGGAACTCATAATCTGCTCAACAGAGGGGTATTCACGGGGATTATGCCTAGTCAGTCACCGCACGGTTGGTTCCTTAAGAGAGATGATTGTAATTTGGCAGTCCTTCTCACACTGTGTACACGACCACATGTTCAGACTGAATGTTAACAGCTTCAGTGTACGTTAAGGTTGTGTCCCAAATGACACCCTGTTCCATTTCATGTACATGACATCTGACCAGAGCAGTATGGGAACTTTACAAAGATAGTTCGCTATACAGCGAACAGAATTCCATTTGGAATGCCTCCTAGTTCCCATTTAAAGTGGAGATGTCATTTTGGGAAAACGTACCCACTAATCACTAGGTTATATGTAATGAAATGCCTGTAATGTTCATAGCCTTCAAATAACATTACAATTCTATCAACTCCATGTTGACATTTTCCTCCAGCAGTAACTCATGTGTAACAGGAGTTTCAGATGGCAACAGATGTGTTCCATTCTATTCCCACAATAGTGTCTATGACCAGGTTCGACAGTAGTGGCGTCGCAATTACCGCTGGCGGAAACTGTGTAGCAGAAAATGGAATGGAATCCTGGGTGAGTTACTGATAGTTGTATGAGCTCACACATCTAGTGCTTTATATAAGTAAGATGGTGCCAGTACAGGTATGTTCCCTATGAACAGTGGAGAACCGTCAGGGCGCTCTACATCCTCAAAGAGGGCCTAAGGATAGGCACAAGTCTATATGTATTTTTATATATTATAAGTTGCATTGACTTAATATTTTTTGTCTTAATTTTAATGATCTTCCTATTGAATTTCTTCAGTTTGTGTTGGAAAAAGAAGGGTTAATATCCAAGAGAAAAAAAAATCCAATCAGAATTTTTCTTTGGTAGTATCTTGGTAGAAATTATCTAGCTGTGCTCAGCGCTCATTGGCTAGGCCCTCAGGCTTTGAATAGAAGGCACCAGCCAACGTCATTGACACTGACTTTAATTAGAGCAGCATTTTGGAATGACAGTAGAATCAACCAATCACAAGTTGTCTTGTAATAGGTGGGACAATTTTATGATGCCTCAAGGCCCTCTAGAGGGCCTAAGTATACATCACTAATTCAGAGCCAATAGCGAGCCTTATTTTGTTTTCTCATGCTTGAGCCTAGCTGTCTGGCTAGCTTTTTGCAGTGAGTGTAGGTAATGATGGCGATGGCCCGGCTGTCAGCCCTGGCTTTGATTTCAATCGAAAAAGAACTTCTTTCAAATTTAAAATCAAAAGAGAAGCTAAATGAACCTGCCATTATCCATTTCATGAAGGACAGGAGAATGGACTTTTTAAATGATAATCATAACAGTGAGTGGACTTGTTTTCATTAACAGCTTGCTTTTCGTTCATATCATTTTGAATACAAGGTGTAAAATATTATTTCAACTTCAGATCACTGATTGTGTGGTAAAAACAAAGGTAATGACGTTGCAACTGGAAGTACTGGGTACAGGACATTTCTTGTTCTGGTGCATATTTTTTTTTAACTGTTGCATGCTGGACATCGAATACAGTGCAACCTTATTCTCACTGACAGCATATACTGTCCTTGGACTCGAAACAGTGCGAGTAGTTGTGTGGTTGAATTTATTCCGCCCCTATTTGAGTGACTGTTTTGACAAATGTTTCTTTGAAACGACACAACCGTATTTTCTTCAAACGTGGTTCCTGCTATTGATATTTGGAACCGTTGTGTAACCTACATTTGCTGCTTCTGTGAGCCACAGCCGAGGCGTGGCTTAGGGCTGTTTGAGTCTGTCATCAAAGAATTGCTTCTCCTACATAAGTCTGCAAAAGAAAGGTCTCAAATCATGCTCTGAATATACAGGCATCCACGTTCTCTATATGTATGACGTCAGATCTTTTTTCGCTACTGAGGGCCTAGCTCCAATAGTCACAGTTCACCACTGCCTATGAACTAGGGTTAGGTCCAACATAACTACAATGTATTTACTGTAAATACTCCTGTATATACTACTATGTGTCTGGGAAACAAAACACTGGTTAAGAGAGGATTTTTACAATTATGAAGGAATACTTTTCTTGTTCCTTTTACAGTCTTCTTACTGTTGTTTTGATTGTGTTGGACATTTATATGAATCTAGGAAAAGAAAAAGGCGTACTATTGTTTATGTCACACATAGCACACTATTCCCTACGTAGCGAACAATTTCTGACCAGCGTCCAGTCCAAAGTAGTGCCCTACATAGGAAATATTTTTGGTATCCGGGACAGAATGGAGTTTTCCTCAATTCAATTAACTCCACAACGACAGGGTCACGAAACATGGAAAAAAAATATTTATTATTTCAACCGAAGACATTTGGTAATCTACAAGCCAACATGGGATGTGAATTCACGATTGATGGAAGTGTACACAAAAAAACCTTCAGATATGGTAAACTAAAAATAGATATCTATTGAGCAGAGCGAATTCCCTGATATTGAAATTCATTCATGGTGAGCAATGACTGAAAGTAGCTAGGGTACACATTCAAGTGCACTGATCAACACCACATTGGCCAATACTTTCACTCTATTGCAAACATACAGTCTGCACGGTGTTTCTTTCTCTTGTGCTTTTCGTGTGTCACTTTTTTTTATGACATTCTCATTTAGTGAAGTATTATTTGGGAATTTTCCTTACCCCCAAATCCAGTACATTTCTAATAATGGTGAATAAATATTATCACAATTCATTTTCATATGGTGAAACATACATTAGTTTTTTGCTGAAAATGTCAATGAATCTGAAAAACTATTGTACAAAAAAAGAAACCATAAATTAGAATACCTCAGATTGTGGCACACAAAGGACACAGTATATACAAACATAAAGCACTTGAGAAAAGAATGAAGGGTTAACAGCACAGACAATAAGCAGCTTCGTAATTTTACCTGTTGGGTTTGAGGCCAGAGAAACTACGTCCTCATCAATACTTGTATTAGTTTAAAGCCCAATATCTGAACCAGACCACAATCATTAGTAACATCTTGAATATTCAACAGTGGCAGGTTCAAGCTGTATTCATTGAAAACATAAAATATTATATAAATTAAGGGATTTATTTGGATTTCATTTGTTTACCAATGATACTGAGAGAAAAATAAAATTTTCTACAGCTTGTTAAAATGCTTAAAATATTCTAGTTAATTTTAATTTTAGAAGTTTTATTTCTTTTGTCTTATATATATATTTATTTTCTCATATAGCAAATTAGCTTTAATATTCGAAAACAGTGCAATATCACACAAACAGTATGCTCAAAGTGATGGAAAGTAAGCCTATTAACCTGAGCAAAATATCTTAAAGCTGGAACGGTAAGATGTCACCCAGTTTGTCGAAGGCAATCGCTCCAGCTTTTGTTTTGATTTGTCCAGGCATCTTCAAAGACCCAAAGGTATTTAAAAGACCCAAGACAACATTTTCTTTTAGAGGTTATTATCTCTTAGAAGGGCAGTTTCCCTGGCACAGATTAAGCCTAGTCCAAGATAAAAAATAAATCCCGATGTAAAATATCCATTGAGCTTGAATTTGAGTCCAGGAATAGGCTTAATCTGTGACTGAGAAACTATTGGAGAATGTGCTATGTTCATAACATTTTTACAGAAATACTCAAGTTTGGGTTTGCCTCGTGACCATATAGAATGCTTTATAAATTTTATTTCCACACCAGTACCTAGCGCTTGACCACCAATACCTAGCGCTTGACCACCAGTAACTAGCGCTTGACCACCAGTAACTAGCGCTTGACCACCAGTAACTAGCGCTTGACCACCAGTACCTAGCGCTTGACCACCAGTACCTTGCGCTTGACCACCAGTACCTTGCGCTTGACCACCAGTACCTTGCGCTTGACCACCAGTACCTAGCAGTGGAGAGCACTAGTACCTAGTAGTGTACCACATAGCTAAATGTTTTTACATTCTACTTACTGCTCAGCATGTATCCCAGGCCTCTTCAAATCAAGTTCACCGAAACATTTACAGCAGAATCATGTCAAGTGAAATGCCAGTTAACACCATTTGAACATCAATTTTTGTTCAACTGATAACAACTATCACAAAAATAAGGGAAAAGGAATGAGAACTGGAACGATGTAAACAGCAAACATATCACATTTCCTAATGAATTGGCATTCGGAAAAAAAAAATTTGGAAATTTTTTTTTCCAATCTCGTAATTGGAAAAAATATAATCATTCCATATAAGCTACAGACATTTTGGCACCAAAGGGCCGTATCAAGCCACTTTTAACAAGCACGGTCATAATCCTGACCACCACGCCAGACCTGGCCCCCCAGAAAAAGAAATATAAATTCTGTTAATGAAAAAATCCCCCACAAAATCCTTTTGTACTTTTGCAGGTTCCAGACCTTCAGACACTGACCTGACCACAACAACAAAAAAAGAAAATCACCAAAGAGAATAAGCGTTTTACACATTTGCACTTGCAGAGATGAGGAGCATGCTTTTGCATCACCCAGTCCTCGGGACGATGACGTATACTAAGACTGAAGCACGGCAATCCTTTGTCTGTCATCCTCCGAGCGGACAGGTGGACGGAGGGACAAGCAGAGGGGAGCAGCCCCATTCCAATGAAGTGCAGAAAAGATCCATGTATTTGCCGAACGAGGCAAGTTGAGGGGTGGGACGGAGAGGACAGGATCACTAGTGAGCCTAGACGGGCAAATGACAGATCAGAACGGAGGAGGACGACGAGAGGGGGCGAACATCACCTCCGTAGTCCAACACAGAGGAAGGAGGATGAGGAATGCAGTCACTGAAGGCAGGCATGAGGGAGACCGGGATGAGAAAACATCGACTCGGGAGAAACCTGGGAAGACGACAAACAAGCAGGGTTTAAACAAGCAGAAGACAATTTAACCGATCGTCTCTCATGACACAGTAATTAATAATACATGGTCATCTCCGTATTGCCAGGTTACATTACAAATATTGATCAACGTAGCCCAAATATGAAAATGCTCTTCTAAACGCTTGAGGGCATAGTCCATGTTAGAAACTCTGAGCTCCTTACTATGCAGCCCTTCCATGTTATCCTGCTTTCGTGTCCACCAGCTGCAGCTGCACGGTCACAGGCATGGCCTCTCCGTCATAACCCCCCTTTGACTGCATTTGGCTCTGAATGGAGTTCACCTGTGGAGGAAATTCTATGTGAAAAATGACTGTTTTACACCAACAAATGACATCAAAATAAAACGTAATGATTTGGTTCTGAATGGAGTTCACCTGTGGAGGAAATTCTATTTCAAAAATGACTGTTTTACACCAACAAATGACATCAAAAGAAAACGTAATGATTTGGTTCTGAATGGAGTTCACCTGTGGAGGAAATTCTATGTCAAAAAAGACTGTTTTTACACCAACAAATGACATCAAAAGAAAACGTAATGATTTGGTTCTGAATGGAGTTCACCTGTGAAGGAAATTCTATGTCAAAAAAGACTGTTTTACACCAACAAATGACATCAAAAGAAAAAACTTAATGATTTTGAACAGCGAAACGGGGTCAAACGTTAACTCCGATAATAGTTTTAATTTCATCTGGGAACGTAAAAGGAGAAACACGCCCATGCCATATATTAACGTTTAATGTAGATATTAAAGACTTCCATCCTTTGGCAGTGTCACATGCCATCTGAATAACAGCTATTCCAACTAAACTAGCGCTCAAAGGGTCAAATGCAGCGTTCGTTATCTCAAGTATCATATACTTGCCGGGTAACATTAAAGTGACTTGATGTGCTCAATTAAAATGGTCAAAATTACATTATGCACTGCAATGCCCCTTAAATTAGTCAGAGGTTGTCTGGCTTGTTCCCCGTGACAGCGTGATTCTTGTCAAATACTATTTTTTAGAATGCGAGTCAGGCTCTTCCGATTCCACCAGTATAAGCCATTCCTGTATGTAATTGCACAGGGCTTGAGGAATGATGTATTTTCCCTACAGGACAATGGCCGCAAACATGATTCCATAGCAACTATGGAGTTTTTCAAGGACCAAGAGCGGAGACCTAAGAAAACAACAACTGATGGATGTCTGCAGCACAGGCCTGGGAGAGTCTCACTAGAGGAGATACCCAGTGACTGGCGGGCTCAACGGATTGCAGATTTCGGACTGTTACGTGAACAATGGCCGACCAAATAGCAAACAATTTACTTCATTTGTACATGACGTTATTCTGTACAAATACTTTGGGCTCCACAGGTTTGGTAACTTTAGCCTACGTATACTCTGTTGTCATTTCAAAAGTGACTAAATCAACACGTAAATAAATGCCCCGAAATAAAAGATGAGGATATACACTTTAACCTCACTGGAACCATTAGATATAAAATTCAAACATTTCAAGTATGGAGCTGAAATTATAAGAACATAAGAACAAAAAAAAAAGAACAAGCTTCCTGTCCCAATAAAGCAGGTCCTTGAAATTCAAGATTGCTAAATGTCCCATGGTAGGATCATAAAGAGAGAAAATCCATAAGAGATCCATTTGCCTAGGCCCATAGTGGTCTGTTCAGCTACAAAGGCGCCAGTATTTACCTCCGTTAGCACAATTCAGTGGTGAGTGCATTTCACAGGAGAACATGATCCATGGTATATTAGCCAAGGCACTATGAAACATCACTGGCACAATGCGTTCCTGTGTCACGGTGTTTAATGCACAGCTGATCGATCCTGAGGTGTTAGATCAAAGAGCGCCTTTCTACACATGGAAAGTCTGACTAGACAACCTGTGTAATCTTACAGAATTCGCACGCACGCACACTTCTGAATCCCAACCTGGGTCCTTGTAAATCACATCCTGAAACGTGAACTGGTACCTGTGTAACTGCATCATAACATTGGTGTACACTTAGCCTATTCGTAGAGCGCAAATGACTGGCAACCCGTCACTTTCCCATAATGCATTTGGTAACTGGTGTTTTTTTTGGGGCGGGGGGGGGGGTCCTGTAGGGTCCTTTTCTTGGCATCCATGCGTTGCCTGCTCTCCTTCCTCTTACCGAGTTCATGCCACTGAAGATATCTCCTGATCCCACATGGGACGTGTGGACAAAGTTAGTGGGCTCTCCAATCATACTCCTGTCAATACGCCGCCGCCGCTTCTGTAAGAAGGAAAAGATCATAGAAATTGTGTTGTTTTTGTTTTAAAGTTCCCATGTATTTTTTCTCCTATTCCAATACATCCTGTGACATTAATAAAGGTCGCCATTGTTTAATTATTTCCAAATTTCCGCCATTCAGCTCACACAAGGGGTGCGCGTGCATCCGAGAGCCGGGCAAACGGAGCATAAACATTTACCACATTCTGGCTACTGATGCATATATTGAATACCTGTAAAATAATCTACAGCTACGTTTACATGACCGATTTAAACTAAAACCCTGCTACACCAGTAGAAATCAAGTGTTTATACCTGAAAGACAATGGCCAGAGCTGAAGCTCACCCATGATGTTGTTCAAAAATGAAATATCTGGGCTCGAACGGGCAAATCCGACTGTCCCACTTCAGGTGCTTCAGTGAAAATGTGTCGTCTTTTCTATGTGCACACTCTTTCTTATGCTTTTCTTTCAGGGATGGGGCTTGCTTTTCATGCAGTGACCGACCCATTTCAGTATTTCTTATTTATCAAAAACTCCAGCAACATTCTTCCTCTTGCAGGTCGCAAGCTAGCAACCATCTGTCATGTTGGAAGGCTGAATTTACCACATGGCAATTAACTGTAGGAAACTGTAGAAACTGTAGGACCTCCATGGTGACCTCCATGGTGACCTCCATGGTGACCTCCATGGTGACCTCCATGGTGACCTCCATGGTGACCTCCATGGTGACCTCTCCTACTAAGGACATTTTTGTATTAAAAAAAATGTATTGACAAGTGTGATACTTGTATTTTTCCTCTGAAAAGCCACGTGAATGCTGATTATATTTATGGCTCTACAACAAGTTATTTCCAACCTTCCTCTTGATTACAAAACACAGACTTAAATAAGGAGCAGCTTAAAATAAGGTCAAGCTATGATTTTTTTCCCCACCTCTACTTGGTTAACAGCTAATTATCACATTCCATTGGATTTCATTTCGTCAGGTTAGACTCACGAAAATCTCTGTCTCTGAAGACGTGTTTGTTCCTAAAATGCCCGTCTTAATGGTAATGGTGTTCACTACTCACAGAACACAATATTCTGTCAGCGGATAGGAATGAAAATAATGTGATTCAACGGCATTGCATGCACTCTGACCTGCAGTCCAGTTCATCCAGGTTCTGACCCACGTCATGAGAACCCTTGTAGCACATCGTCACACCATCAACAGCTCTAGCTAAGCTATTTTCTATATGCCTTCCTGCCCTACTGCTGTGAAGAATCAATAAATAGTAGGTAATTACACTGAATATGACAACAGCTTTCTGTTTTGCGTTTCATTTTCTCGGTTTAAAGTTGTCCGGGAGACCAATTGACATGTCACGGTTAAATTTCACACACAACACCCTTAACAAAACAATCCTAAAAGCAAGCGTCACTGACCAAACCCATTACAGTGGTGCTTTCAAAATCTGTCAAGGAGGCGTGTGACACACTATATAAACAATATCCCAATCACACTCTTTCCGAGCGCAGTATGGCCTGAAACACTTGGTCTGGTACCAGCGCAATCGTCAATAAAGGGGTGGGGGGGGGGGACTTACAATAGTTGGGCCAGATCTTATTAGTGGGACACAGCAGAGCTGTTTGTCCTCCAGGTCTGAAGCTTGCGAAAGCTGCTTCACATGTCCCACCCAGAGACCTGGTGCCAGTGCGGGGTTAAGAGGTCACTGGCAGGTCAAAGGACAGGGGAGACATCCTGCAAGGGAGCAGTACGGTGCAACAGAGAAATGTGAACCTGGAGTGGTGGTTCGCGGAAGTACGAGCCGGTCAGTTTACTGCAAATCAAAGGCATTTTCTGTCAATCTCGGCAAATAAGCGTCATGCCGACTTTCAAAAGAGGGAGACGTTCTGTGGTAGAACGGGGAGAACCTCAAGAACTCGCTCAACCTTTTGTGTCTCGTTCCATGGGAGAGCTGGAATTCCAGATGGATCACATATGACTACAACAGCAAATCCTCCCGTTTCCTTGCTTGACGGAATATTGTCATCCTTGGGTACTTCAAAGCGTTGAACCGAGATTTCATTAAAATCCCAAATCAGAGGAGCTGAAGCTTGATACACATAGCAGAACTTGGAACTTGTTGTCAGGCAAAATTCTCTAAGGTTCAGCAGTAAAGAGGAAAGTAGAAATCTCAGGAAAAAGGTAGGTAAGACAAATATTATGACAAGGAAAAACAGCTGTGTTGGCCAAAATCTACACTATACACCAATGGGGAGACAAGCCGTGACCTCCATTTGAACCCAAACAATTCTGGGCCTTCCCTGCGTATGGACAACAATTTCTCATCTTAATATAACACGCCCTCAGAATGAACACAAAGGCATTTAATAAAAAGGCTGGCCAGAAAAATGGCAAGCAGCGTCCACAATCACCTGAAATAATTGGACTGTGAACACGTTTCCTTGGGTTGTGCAGCCTAATAAATGCCATAAGCATGAAGTCAGATTGAGGCCATTAACCTTTTTCTGGCTTTGAAATAAAGGGTGAAATAAAAAGCACTGCCGGTTTCCTTATTACATGACCGCATCCCAAATGGATCTCTATCAACCTCATCGTGCACTACATTAACCAGGACCTATAGGGTTGTAGTCAGGTGTAGTGGACTATATATATATGGTTGAAGGTGCCATTTGGAACTCAGACTATGAACATGTTCCTGACTGGTCCCCACCGAGTCCTTTGATGTACTACTGGCCTCCTCTGAAACACAACAGTAATAACGAAATAATACTGTTCATCTTAAAAGAAAAACAGTGTCTAAGCCCCCCCCCCACCTACAATGTTAACCAACAAAGACCAGGGTCTAGGCTATGTTCCGCCCACTCCCCAGATAACAAACCGTTTCTGGCCACAACTAACATGACCTGATGCTGGGGAAGAATTAAGCCATCCCATAATCCACGAAATAGCATACATCTGATACTTCTAACTCAGGCTAATAATTTGCATTAAGCTAATGCTTACCACCCAAGACAGTTTTCTGGTTAGTCTCTAATGTGCAGTTACTGGGAC
>JACXGI010002450.1:0-68197 GCA_016801175.1 Esox masquinongy | reverse complement strand
CAGAACCTCCAGGAGTGAGAGAGAGGGGACAGCAGCAGTGTTTACAGAACCTCCATGAGTGAGAGAGAGGGGACAGCAGCAGTGTTTACAGAACCTCCATGAGTGAGAGAGGGGACAGCAGCAGTGTTTACAGAAACTCCAAGAGTGAGAGAGGGGACAGTAGCAGTGTGTACAGAAACTCCAAGAGTGAGAGAGGACTGCAGCAGTGTTTACAGAAACTCCAAGAGAGAGGAAGTTGGTGTCCCAAATATTGTTGCAGAATATTCCTGACCTGGGCCTACAGGGCTCAAGTTAAAGAAGAGCAATATGTAGGAATGAAGGGAACCATTTGCTGGGCAACCAGAGTTAGTCTGGATTTGGATTAAGATCAATGCCGGATGTTAATTTAATTACTCTCCTAAAAGTTCAATTAATTTGTGATTTACAACCACAATGTTTTAAAGCACCACAATGCAATAAAGGCACATGAAGCACCTAGCGATTGAGGTTTGGCATTATTCCTCCTGTCCAGCCCTCACCCCACCCCATCACGTTGCCATGAGTGAGCATGACATGAATGATATCCCTGGTGCCCTCTATGACATCTTAATGCACTGTATGCACACACACAACAGTGTTTCCCTCTTATTGTAATCAGAGCAGCGCTCCGCCACTGATAAATTGTGACGCGCTGCCACAGAAAAACAGAATATTTTCATGAAATATGATGTTCTTTACTAAGCTGAGCGCAGTTTAGCATCCCGCACAGTTTACTATCGCACGAGCATCAGAGCAGTGCAACGTCATCCTGCACCCAACATTCAGGGTATCAAGCCTTCTAGTGAGGTCAGAGAAACGTAATGCACGTTTGTGTTGATCGGTCAGTAGGCGGCGGTCACATTGATATAAAGAAGGTAGCCATTGTTTGAGCGACAACCAAAGAAGCTAGGTAGGTAACTGTCACAACTCAGATAGCAACAATCGGCTGCAACAGATCAGCATCATGCAGGCATCATTTGAGATTCGGCAACAACAATAAGAACTCCGGTTTTCGTATTTTGCCTTCAAAATAAGTCTGGTGTATATAGACTGTGTATTGTGTAGGAAAAACTATTCATGAATGTATTGCACAAAATACTCAGGAGTTCGTACAAGTATAATATTAGTAGCTAGTTGCTTTTATTAGGAATCTGGGAAGCGATTCATGAACAGTTTAGAGAATGTTTAATTGAGGGGGAATAATTAGGTTCTTATTAGGGAATGATGTTAAAGTATTATCAAATTATGTTAAAAAAATGAAGTTGACAAGCAAGAGAGACCAGTGTATAGGAAGGACATTTTTCCAATACATTAAAAACACGTTTGAAGCATTTCACGCATCAAGCCTTTTGCGTTGTTGATGTCAGCATGTCGGCGCTCACCTCCCCCCCACTTTTGGGAAAAAAAGTAGGGGAAAGACTGCCAAGAACTGTGACAATGACCAATCCTGGTAAGTAAGAAGCAATGTATTATTATGTCTACATAGTATGGTATAGGGCTGGGAATTGGCTCATAGTACAATATTATCAGGTTACATAAGTGACAATTCGTTGTGTACTGTGGCTTTATTAGCTATATATTGCGATTCAATACTGTGATTTTATTTTTAACTCTATGTTGGCTTCGGAGGGATGAGACAATCTAAATGGATTGGATGGCGTTTTTCCACTGATCAACACAAAAAAAGCTAAAAGTCAAAGTGAAAAATTCTATCTACAAATTCTTCTGAATTAATAATCAACGGAAAATAAATGATTGCATAAGCATTCACCCCCGTTGATATAAAACGGCAGAATGTTTGTGCAAATTGTCTAATTAACTGAATGTAGCCCACCTGTACAATCAAGGTTTTTCACATGATTTTAAGTTAAATACAACTGTCTCTGGGAGGTCCCATAGTTGGTTAGAACAATTCTAAGCAAAAACTACATCATGAGGACTAAGGAATATTTAAATCAAATCCGGAATAAGTTTCTTCAAAAGCACCAATCAGGGCTAGGGTAAGACACTTCCAGGCATTGAATATGTCCCTGAGCACATAATTGTGAAATGAGACAGTACATGGCAAAACTGTTTAGAATAGGCTTTCCTCAAAACCTGAGTATACTGGCAAAAATGGCCACCAAAAGGTTTTTGGCAACTCAGCAAAGGAGTTACAGTCATACACAGCTGAGCAGAGAGACACTGTGCATACTGCAACAATAGCCTGGGATCTTCACAAAAGTGCCCTTTATGGGAGAGTGACATGTGGGAGATTTTGATTGGAAAAAGATTCTATGGCCTGGTGAGACCAAAATAAAGCTTTTTGGCCTCAGCACTATGTTTGGCAGACTTGGAAATTTTGTGAAATGAGAACAAACCGGATGCAGAAAAATACAGAGAAATCCAGGAAGAAAACTTACTGAAGTAAGCAAGAGACCTGGCTCTTGGGAGAAGATTCATGTTCCAATCAATCAAATTTATTTATAAAGCCCTTTTTACATCAGCAGTGTGCTTTTACAAAACACCCAGCCTTCCACAAGGACAATGACCCCAAACACACAGCCAAGGCCACACTGGAGTGGCTTAAAAACAAAAGTTGGAATTGCCCAGTCAAAGCTTAATTTAATGTGGAGAGTTGAAAACTGCTGTCCATCAAATGGTCTCCATCCAACTTCACAGGCCTTCAGTAATTTTGCAAAGACAAATGGGGAAAATATGCTGTGTCCTGATGTTCAAAGTTGATAGAAACTTATCTAAATTGACATATGGCTGTAATTGCTGTCTCTACCAAATATTGACTAAAGGGGTGAATACAATAATTTTCTGTTTTGTATACTGCTAATTAAATCCATTTTGATTTCATACAAGAGATTTTAATACAAGAGAGTGTGAAAAAGTCCAAAAGGGTAAATACTTTTGAGAGCCACTGTAGAGTAAAGAATACTACTCTAGTATTGTAACAAGCAAATAGACCAACAGAGGAATAATGAACCTGCACTGAGTGTCTCATTTAAAAGAATCAAAGAGGAAACAGATGTGTTTCTTTAAAAAGAAAATTTCACAGTAACAAAGTAACACTAAGCCTCTGGTTTTTACATTAAAATGTATTTATAATCTCCCTGCCAATCACCATTTTTAACGTGACCATGGTTTCCAAACGCTGTGATAAAACACCCTGACTTAGTTATGGAACAACAGTATGAATCAACACCTGATAACGGAATTACATGACATCATGTCCCTGATCAGTACTATATAGAAATGCATGAATATGGATGTTTTATTCATTGTGATATATCCTTAATAGGTACAGAAAGTTAGAAAAAGTGCAATATCTTCCTTTGTATGTTTGTGTTTATTCTACATATATTGTCTGTAATTCTAATGATAACCCATTCCTCTCCAATTGACAAAATTGTTCCATAATAAACACTACCTTTAGGATTAACAAATTGTTTGCCTTAATGCTTCTAAAATATATAGACTGTTAGATTTGACCTTCTTTACATGTTGGCGCTCATGAGTCCTTTTCAAAAGAAATGCCCAGAAACACCAGAAACTGGACCTGTGTGGCGGAATCAAGGGACCTTGGTTATATGGCGTTATGTCTTATGTGAACTAGCGCATGATATTGTGGTGGCAGAAGACTGACATACTGTAAACCCACTAGCAGAAGAAGCCAGGCACAGCAGTAACAGTAACACTGGGCGAGAGCTCATTTGGCACTCTACCGATTATGACACTAGAATGAAGAGCTGGCAATCACATGGGTTACAAATGACTCACTAACTCTTGGAGGAGGTTGCTGCTGGCTTTTACAGCTTTCTAAACACAGTACATGTGGCTTCATCTCGTATCTACCTTGATGTGCTGTGTTGAAGTGAATTGTGGATCTTGTGGTGCATTGTGGGACGTCGGGATGCAGCGAGGAGTATTAAGCATATTATGCAACCCACAAACTTTGAGTGGATGTGTACCATACTCCACCCCAGGGGATTTCACCATACATTATCCAGTCCTCTAGATGTTTAGCTCAATGTGGAATCAAAGAGCTGAGCAAAGCGGTACAATCCTAACTCGTAACCTTCTTGCCCATCTGTTGTACTTCATGGTTGGCCTATCTACCTAATTTTAATTGATTGGAACCACGGCCGTGCTAGAGAAGCTAGGCGAGTCATTCCACTCCAAAGAGCACAAGAAATAGAATGTACACATTTTTCATAAACTGATATTTTTAATTACTAATACTACTACAACAATAAAGAAGGCCAATACACTAGCACTTGTAATTTATAAACAAACTGCTGATCGAAGGGGAAATAAACAAGAGAACTAGCTGTTAGATTGAAAAAATGTTCTTCTCAAAGAACATATCTCAATACCCTGAAAGTATTAGACTGTTTTTTGCTGATGGTTGCATTTGAAGTCTGTTAAAGCACAAAATGAGTGGATGATACATAACATTGTCAACGTTTGCTTGGGGCACCAGGTTTTTGCATGAACTGAAGTTTGATTTCAAATATTAAGTGATTATAGTCACATGCTTTACTTAACCATCGCTTAGAAAAACAAAAAAAAATTATTTGTTAGGCTGGTTCTATAATAGATGTTTGTTAATTGACACTTGAAATGAAATAAGGTTTGTATCAGCTGTGTATTTATTGGCCACCTTTAAATGGACCATTTGGCCATCTGGATCATGTCTTAAACACCATTAAGATTAGGACTGGTTGAGATATAAAATAAGCAAGAGATAACCTCACTATCAGAATGGAGATTTAACACTCACGAGTTCAACATTTCTACATTGATACTGTGGCTTATTCCCTTAAAAAGGTGTGGAGCAGGTTAAGCCCTCCCACTGAACAAGCAAACTATTAATACAGCAGTTGTAATAATGTGTGTTGTGTTCTATAATGGTCTTTAAATATAAATATCTTCAAAACACACTGTATATCTAGAATGCAACATTTATTTTTTATGTTTTGTATTTCACATTTTCAGTTTATGTCCAAATCACAGTGTCAGTCTGCTCATTTGTAACGCACTGTGTTTGCATTTGCCCATAATGTCACTCTAAGCTGATTGCAGTAAAGATGGAAATGGAACCAACAATCAGATTCAGATTCCCTATACACAACAATACAGAAATACTGAAGTTAAACTTGCCAGATCAAAAAAGATTCAATGAGTTTTGTTTCTGACTACCAGACTCAGGATAAACAGCATGTTTACAAGACCATGACTACAGTTATGTACTATGTGGAGAAGAATGTGGAAATAAAGGGGCCCATAAGAAACATTTAATATTTCAGTGATGGCTTGCTGCAGACAAGAATTGGGAAAATGTAAGCAATATTTGCCACCATTTGAGTGAATTGCCTCTGGTCTATGTTTCAAGCCATGGACAATCCCCTTGTGTTGGGACATTAGGAATAATGAAGTTAAGAATAAAAACAGCATGCCTCTAACAACCTCTGAAAAATAATGCAAGTTTATACATTTTGCATTAAGGAAGTAAACATAATCAAAGTATTTTTCATAGAAAAACAGGACATGGAACGCAAAGAACACAGTGAAATATATGCTAACCCAAGAACTCTGTAAGAAACCTCTGTTTCAGGCACTCTTCAAAATCCTGTTTGGTGCATAGAGTTTCCAGTGACTGTACCACATTTTCTATTTTGCTTCTATTATGATAAGTAGTGGATTTGATCTTATGGATGCTGTGGGGATGTTCTAGGCCAAACAAAGAAGACAGTTTATATACCAAAAACATGTACCATTTGCACCATTAAATAACAGATCACTGCAAATTGCCTGGAAGATTGGGAAAGGACCTGAGACAGGTTTCCTGTACAGTCTCAGCTACTGTGGTGCCAATGCACACAACAAGCAAAGCAGGACTACAGCATTATACTACCTTTTCATCTGACCATGTGTCTACGCAACGCCTCTTACAGCCAGGGAGGGACCCACTGAAAACCTACAAATACAAAAGCCATACTACTCACACCCCCTTTCTCTGGTCTATGCAGTTCTGAACACCACTGAATGGGCAACATTTTAAAACATTTGCTTTGGGATGTTTTAATACTAGCTTTTAAGATAATACTTTTACATTTGTTGTCTAGCAATAATTACATGCACAGTTTTTAGAAGAGCACATTGTAATATAGAGTAAAGGATAATATCACAATCACAGCAGGGGATTATGTTGCATCATGATTTATTTACCACATCATGACTGCATGAGAACATCTGATGGTCTGTTTAGCAAAATACATGAGTCACAGCACCGCTGCAGGATAACATGTCATATGGTGTGGCAAAGCATCACTTTACAGTACCTCTAAACTGGGCAGATTGACCGCATCACAGACAATAAATCACACCAGTTCAAGTCAAACAACCAATCTCCGTAAGCATATAGACTCGGCTGAAAACTGAAGTGACATTCAAATTTACAAAACAAATCATCTGTCAAAGGTTGCAATCTGATTGTCAGCCTGTCAAGAAACAATGCACTTGAAAGTAGATCACAGGATTAATCATGAATGCAAGTGATAACTGGGAAAGGTGTGTATGTATGTGTGTGTGTGGGGGGGAGAAATAAAGAGAAAGGAAAATAGATTAACACATAGAAAGAGACAGAGAACCAAACAAAGAGTGGAACAAGTAGAATATCTGTATTTTGAAAAAATAATCGTAGTAAAAACGTTACTCATTGTAAACCACACACATTACCAATCAATGTCCAGTGGTAAAGCTCTTACGACAGACAACCTTCAGAGCGCATGTATGCACTTGAGTGACAGCAGTAGGCTAAGTTTCCCGTCGAACACTTTGATGTCGTTATCGAAGGCGAAGCAATGGCACTATTTCTATTACATTTTATTCGATATTAGACACGTATCCAAAGTAGACTACCAGTTGAAGCAATGTCACAATTACCAGCTGTGTTACTCGTTTGCTGTGCTTGTAGAACTAAAGAGGGGCAACTAGCTGGCAAGTATGGCGGCCTAGGTCTAGTAACCCAGACGCTAAAATACTTCAAGCTTGAGTGGGGTGTCCAACTTTATTCTAGGAAAAAAAACATTTTGGAAAACAAAAAAATGAAAGTCTGCCATAATGCTTCGACACGTCTACACAAATATACAACTGTTTACCAAAGCAATAGTAACAGCTTTGCATGTAGGCAATGCAGTGCACAGTCCAGATTGTTAAAACCATTCATAACAGCACAGACGGACCGAGCCGGGAAAAACAGTCTAAACCGTCCAATAAAAACTTCAGTAATAGCCACTGGTTAACACATCGTCAGAGTTAGGCTACTGATTCGAATAAGAAACTCTTTATATGAACGGCTATTAACAAAACCATAGCCAATATAAGACTTAATGAACAATAAAACTCACGTAAAAACGAAGAATAAGGTGGTGGATCCCACAAGAAGAGTAGCAGCAGTAGATACCGGGATGTATTTGGTGGGTTTAAATCTTTTTCCAACGCTGTTGGGCATTCTGTAATTTCCACATTCCTCAATTATTTATTCCAGTTGGAGACATGCAGATGTAAAGATCCAGTCTACAATATATACAGTTAACTATTCAGCCAATCCGTCTTTACTACTGTTAAACGCACGCAGATCCAAAGCTAGACAGGCTCACGCATAAAATACAGCGCTTCGAAAGCTTGGAAATCCCACCCTAGCAATCCAGCCCACGAGTGAGGTCACAGAACCTCTTGAAAGGTGGAGCCTCTCAATACAAAACGAAGAGAATTCTGTGTGATACTTTGGCTTCGGTGTGATGCTTTGGCTACAGCATGGGGACACACTATTGAGTCTGAAATGTAAGTATTTAGGTTGCAATTAAACGTGCTTGAACAGCCTATTTTTTTTAAATTTCAAACATCACACACAAGTCACCCCTCATTTGTTTTGAATGCAATATATTTAATGTATTAATTTTACAGTCCGTTGAACTTGGCCTTATAGTGCATACGTTTATATTAAGAACATTTTAAATAAGGATCTTCACAATCTCTATCCACCCCTACTCAATTTTCACTGTTGACGTTTCCATCTGTTTTTAAGATGTGCGCTCCACCTAGTGGTGAAATATTTATTCGTCGTTTCATTCAGCGTTCGCGTATCGTAAATATGCGTAAATGGGTTCTTTGGCTCTAGCGAGACACCGTCGTTTCAAACCCTGAGCGTTTTCTGGTTGAGGTTGCTTCTAGCTTGCTAAGTGATTCCAAGTAGCTTCTTAATCTTTGACTTTGACTTATTTTTAGCTGGTGATTAAAGCGTCGTTGGAGGGTATTCACTGTGTTCCTGTAGCTACCAAGAACTGTGTAAATCCACCATGACCAGAGGCTGCCCTAGCTAGATCAGGATTAGCCTCTAGACAGTACTAGACCGCTACTCAGCTCTTGAGCGTCATTGCCAAGTTAGCTAGCTTGTAACTTAGTGAACACAAACTGCAGGGTTCTTACAACATAGCTAGGTGTTAACTTGGTTTTTTACAACATGTCATATCGGAGGACAGTCAAACTCGTGTGTGGGTTCGCTGGAGGATCAGCGGTGCTGTTGGTCGCAGCTGCAGCAGCTGAATCCCATGGCTATTTCAGTGAGAAGCAAGGAGACCGAGCTCGTCAGTGGTTTCGGTTCAATGTTCTCCAAGCTGCCCAGCCAGCGACATGGTCAGCGGGAAAACACACTGTTGCATCCACTGGGCATGCCTGGGACTTCAACTGGGATAAGTATGACTCCTTTATTTCCTAAGTTTGATGCAGACTCTGATGGGGTGTGGGTCATGTACTGAGTGCGATTGATAGTAGCCATCAACAACACGGTAACAGTCTCTTTTCTGTGCTTTTGACGAGTCAACTAGAGAAATAAACCACACCACGACACATCATATTTTTTCTCTGCATTGTACTAGGCGGGATCCGTCCACACTGCTCACAAATGGGAAGAAAGAGAATGCTAGTGAAGATCCAAGCACAGAGCAGGAGAATGGCAAACCCAAAGCCACACGCCACATCCTCCTCATCAGACACTCCCAGTATAACCTGAGTGGGAATGGAGACCATGAGAGAGTCCTTACCCATTTAGGTTGTGTACCCTGTGCTTCTGTCTTCTCGGGTTATTAAAAAACATGAGATATCTACCCTAGTTCTCCACTCTGCTAATGTTCAGGACTATGTGTCTGTGTTCTGCAGGTCGGGAGCAGGCAGAGTTAACTGGTCAACGTTTGGCCGCCCTGGGGCTGAAGTATGACATCTTGATCCACTCCACTATGGCCAGGGCTACAGAGACAGCAAAAATCATCAGCAAGTACATTCCAGGTCAGAACCATAGGCCGACAGCTGAGGTGTATTCCTGGAGTCTATACAGTAACCAGACACACTTGGCTGCTTCCACGAGACTAACGAGTACTGTATATCAGAGGTGGCCCAATCTCCCCTGGAAAGCTACCACGTTGAAGGATTTTCCACCCTCAATCTAACACTTCTGATTCAACTTTGATTCAAGCATGTTTTGACTTCAGAATTCATGGACCATTTGTTTAATTCAGGTGTGTTTGTGTAAAGCTTGAGCAAAAGCCTGTAAAGCTATTTAGGAGGACTGGCCACTCTGCTGTTAGATATTGCCACTCTGCTCTATATATAGTTTTATTCATTTCTTTTTATTGAGATTTACTGTGTATATCTATACAATTCCTTGTGTTAATACCTTACTCAGATTGGTGTTGTTTATAAAAAGGACACATAAGAATGCATTTCACTGTTAGTTGACAACGGGTGTTAACAAAGCACTTAACAAATTAATTGTGATTTGACATAGTAGATGGTTTTTACATCAACTGTTACTAAATCTCGACTTTCAGATGTAAAAATTGTCAAATCATTATACTGTAGATACTTCTGACTACCCCCACTAAATCAACTGTTCTAAATTAACTGCTATTGGTTTAGGGGTGGAGCTGGTAAGCTGTGATTTGCTGAGAGAAGGAGCGCCCATTGAACCCGTGCCTCCTGTCACCCACTGGAAGCCAGACGCTGTGGTGAGAGACGATTCTGGATTGTTGTCTGTCACATTACCTCCTTACCTCAGCTCCCGATCAAGTTACTGCTGTCTGCATCTTTCAAAGCAACAAGAATACATAATTCAATGCAGTGTATTTCAATGAGTGGTCAGAGGTCAGTTCAAATCCCTGTCTGACATGAACCACTGTGGACCTCTACCGCGTTACAGCAGTACCACGAGGACGGGGCTCGGATTGAGGCTGCCTTCCGCCGCTATATTCACCGGGCTGACCCCAAGCAGAAGGAGGACAGCTATGAGATAATCGTCTGTCATGCCAATGTCATCCGCTATTTTGTGTGCAGGTGTGTTGGCATCTCTATGCAGGCTGAATGTGGAGAAAAGCCTTATTAAACAGAAGTAACCCATTATCAGGATGACTTTATGTACCAATACCAACCTTGCATTTTATGACTTGAATAAGATGTTTGCCAGACACCCATGACAGATGTGTGTATTTGTGAACGTTTTGCATTGTAAATGTAATATTTCATCAAGCTGTCTGTGGGTGTTTTGGTCCTCTAACATTCTGGTGTGTTTCAGGGCTCTGCAGTTTCCCCCAGAGGGCTGGCTAAGGATGGGCCTGAACAACGGCAGCATCACCTGGCTCACAGTGCGCCCCAGTGGCAGGGTGGCTCTGAGGACCCTGGGAGACTCCGGGTTTATGCCACCAGACAAACTCACACGGACCTGACCACATTGTACTTAACTATATTCAGGGGTTCTTTCTCGGACAGGTTCAGATGTCGGTCGCAGGGTGAACCAAATTGCTCTTGACTTCTCCGTAAGTGTCTTGAAAGTAACTTTCGGTGTTTTGTAACTTCCATGTGAAAAAATATATTAACTTTTTTGTTGTTGTGATCAACCCCTGTGCCATTATTTGCCATCTACAGTGTGAAAGGGGAGCATAGCATCGTTCCTTCAACTGAGAAGTAGGTCTCAGTGAATAAACTGCTGTAACCAAGCACTTACCTCAGAAAGCTACCTATCCGATGAAGGCTGCCACTGCCCACTCATTACGAATGTAAACAATATTAACATTTCAAAGACTAAGTGACAGAAGGATTTGTAATCCAAAAACCTTCAAAATTTGTATGGCTTTTTTAATGTATTGCTGTAAATGCTTATCATGCTCAGTCTTTTGTATTTTGAACAAGGCTTCATCTGAGGGTTGGATATAGTTGTGTTCAGTGGAAACATGCAATAAAGGAGACATGTTATTGTAAATGTTTTGTGTTCCTCGTTAGTACTCTTAGTCATAAACATTGTAATGCGGGTTTGAATAAATCCAAACCATAGTGACACTAACACAGAGGGGATCATGATGCCACTGGCAGTTTCAACAGTAACATGACCAAAGAACGCTTCAACGGTGAGGAAAATGTTTTATTAATAAGTTGGAAGCAAATGACCTGGACATATGAGAGAAAATGTACAATGAAAGTTTTAAATCCTGTTTTTTAATAAAGCACAGAATGCCAACACACAATAAGCATGTTTAAGTATTTAGGAGCAATGAACAGAACTCCACATTCATAAAACATTTTTGGAGACCAGAGGAAAGTCTGCATCACCTGTGAGCACGAGTACAATACAATCCTATCCATGAAATTTGTGCCTCGATCAAGGTTTCAATTCACATTCAATATTACTCATGTTTCATACTGACCCAGACTGACAATCTATATAGTAAAGGTGATTTCCACTACATTTGGATTAACAGCTGTTCATTTCTAGCTTCAGCTCTGCTGGCTGGCAGTTGCAGACTGACCTTTTTAAACTGACTGTTCTAACAGCTATAGCTACAGTTGGGCTGCAGCAGGTCCTGGCACATTCAGTCAGCCATTAGTAACACAAGTAAACACGTCTTTGTTGCACTCTGCAGTAACCTGTTATGTACAGCTAAGTTTACTTTCAGTTCAAACAGAAAACACCAAATAAGCCATTAGACATTTCCTTTTACGCATCAGGCTGTATTACATTTTGGCATTTAGGCTCTGCTCTTTTTGGGGTGTGTCTCACTGCCAGAGAATGCATTCATCATTAAATAAAATCACCACAGACAGTGAGATTCTCAATATGCTACATCAACACCCCCTGACAAATCCCAGGAGGTGGAGGCTACTGCAGTGCCAGATTACTGTGGGGTCACTAGGAGGTTGAGTCCCAGATAGCAGAATGGGTGACTATCAGGAAAACAGCTTTAACATTGCAAATGTTTCTCTCTGCGACACGGCCTAATGTGTTGACGTGTAGAACGTTAACTGCTTTTGTGGTGGTGGTGGTGGGGTGTTCCTGTTTGAACTGGCTGCGCTTTATACACTTTCAAAAAAGCCAAGAGAGTTAGTTCAGCTTCTGAGTGAGACAAAAGAGAAAATGTCAAGACTACACAGGTACAACAATGGTACCTGGAAAATGAACACATTTCTATTGATTTATTAATTAAATAAAACATGGAAGAACTTTGTATTATCATTTTCCTCATGTTTGCAGCAATTTGTTGAGTAAGCTGGGATAGGATGGAGTTTGTTTTGCTATTTTCAGAATGCATCAACTCAACAAACTGGAGAGAATGTGGTTAATTCTGACTGATCAATGTTTTCAGAAAATTAAGGCATTTCCTAAACTGAGAAGAAACAAATGAACTGGCAGTTGGTTTAATACACACAATAAAAACTTGATTTTGTGCCATTTACTGACATACCAAAAATAAGTCTACAATATTGACATTTCATTTTAATTTTTAAAAACATCAAATCTTCAATTAATGAATCTTAGATTATTCTGAGGTTTAACGAACATCTACTCAATCTTTTGGGAAGTGCAGCTGTATTACGGGTTATTCAAAAAGATACAGGCGTATCCTACTCAATAATTAATATTAAAGTCAATTGATCACTCATACAGTACGTAGGACAGAATAAAGAACTTGTTTTTCCTTGTATACAATACTGTATACAACACAGAAGTAGTACCATACATCATACAAATCTTCAAGACACTTGTGCATATTTAGTTAGGGTATGTGGTTTTGAGCTCGGGCGTACATTGCCATGGGATGTAGCCTATCGTTTCTGGCCAGGTGGGGTTAGAGGTCAGGCTTGTTGTTGACTAGGGGTCGTTGAAGTGCCTGAGGCGGATGCGCTGGATGTAGCTGGCGTGTGCAGGGCTGTAGCGGCTGGGGCTGGTGAAGTCTGGAGAACCAGTGTGACGTGCGGGACTGAATCGATCCCTAGCTGGCGACGCCAAGCTGCTGATGGGGGAGTTGTGTGTAAGAGGTGAAGCCTGATATACCCATTGTCGGCTTTTTACCACTGCAGGACTGGGCCAACTGAAAGACAGACAGAAATTAAAGCTACAAGCAGACTTTCCGGGTTTCAGCAGTTTACCACCGTGCAACCATAAAGGCAAATGAGACATTTCCCTATAATTACCTCTATTCCTTAGCTTAACTTTCCAAAACATCACAAATAAACAATGAAAAGATAATGCAATTGGTTGTCTTTGGATTTTTCACATGTCAAGACTACACAGGTACAGACCAGACCAATGATGTTCAAACTTTGTATATAGCATCCATGTGCCTACTTTAAACACAATATTTTCTAGCGGCCTAGCTAAAACAATACGGCCGCAATAAGTCAATGGGCTTGCACAAAATCTCTCGTCTAACAGCGCTACCTCTAGGCCAAACAAATGGATAGAGATTAGCTAGACATGTAACATTCCCCCATTTTACATCAAAGCAAAATCCAGCATTTTAGCCTGGAGGGACAGGAAGCAGTAGTCTATGCAGGTCAACTGTTAATATATGTATTTAATATTGAAGTAAGCATAATACCAACCTCTGCATGTCTGATGAGGTGTATGTCTGCATTGTGCTCTTCCATTTGTGAATGTTGGGGAACTTCAAGGGGTCAATGTCAATGGATTCTATTGCTAACAGGACCTCCCTGTCCAACTTAGTTGGTGAATCCCTGAAACACCAACACAAAACAAGAAGCAAATGTTGGTAGATCTGAATTCTGTTTGCTGACATCTTCAAGCGACAGTCAACCCACTGTGCAGCGGTATACTCCCCAACACAGCAGAACATTACCCTTAACCAATCAGAACGCCCCAGCCTAGTCCCAGTCACTCACCCTTCAATAAAGAGTCCTGTTCTGATGCGAGGTGGGGTCCGTGTTAGGAACTCGGGTGAGTTGTCCAGGGACCTATAAGAGCTGGATGATCCTGAGCTGCTCAGGTCCCTCCCGCCGTGATCCCATGACTTGGACCTGGAGCAGAGCGTGCGGCCCAACCCTGTCCCTGGCCCCCTAGTCCTCTGGCCCAGGGCCTCAAAGTTCTCCTCAGCCACATAGTACTCCTCAGAGCTGCCGCTTCCCGCACCGGCCCCGTCCTCCACCCCTCCCACCTCCTCATCCTCCACACACTTACCACTCCACCAGCTCCCTTCCCTGTCCCCCGGCCCAGAGCAACAGCCCCTCTCAAACACAGAGTCCTCGTTGGTGTCGACGCCCGGCGAGGGACGGCCCACCCCGTAAGCCAGTTCCTCCCTGTGCCCAGCGTGCCGGTGTCCCCCGCTCCTCCTCCTCTCCCGGCTGGGGCCATCCAGCCCCTCCTGCAGGGACATCCTTTCGAACTCCACCATGAGGTTGGAGATGGGCGACAGCAGGCAGGAGGAGAACGAGGAGGTGCGGGGGGAGACACAGTCCCCGTTGAGAGTCCTCTCTGCCCCCAGGCCGTTGTTGCAGTCGGCTGACAGGAGGCTCTCTGACACGGGGGAGCACAGCTGGTCTCTTTGGGCGGCTGTCTCTATGAGGTTGTCAGCTCCATGGTGGGACACTGGCAGGATATGGAACTCCCGGAGGCCCAGCCCACCCATGGCACCCACTAGTCTGTCCTTGGAGCACGCCGAGGAGGTGATGCTGGTAAGCGCCGCATTCTGCCGGTTTTTTATCTCCTCCAGGCTGATGTCATCACCCTCATCCAGGAAGGCCCCCACTGAGATGGAGTTGCAAAACTTCATGGGCTTTCCTGTTATTGGCAGAGGATGATGTTAAAGCCCCATGGAGTGTTGATTTTTTGAAGCATCCCTTTGCATTTATTTCTATTTCTGTTATAACCCAGAGCCTTTTTTGAATGCGTGGGTGGTGGGAAAACAATTTTTTAGTACACAGACCTGACTGGCTGACAGAAAGTTCTACACCTTACCCTGCAGGGCTCGACAATAACGATGGCCCGATGGCCCCGGGCCAGTAAAAAGTAAAGTCAGGACTAATCAAACTAGCAAGTCACTGTCCCGATCGGGCCACCGCAAAAAAATTAGAGATTGTAAAATAATAATCGCATTATAAACTCGACATCCTCCAGTTGTTTCGTAATATGGCACAAGCACAAAACTACCTTGCAGCTTCTTTCGCGGGCTGTTGAGCAGTGATGTGACACGTGGCTGTCTGGTATGGTTTTTCAAAAAAGCATTTAAAAAAAAAAATCGCACTAGTCACTCAATTGAGAAAGGCAGTGAAGGATAACAACGAGCTCGAACGAAAGCGAACATTTTTACCTCAGTGCAAAAAATAATTGAGCTGTTTCAACGTCAATGGGACTCAGATGCACTGTCATCTGTCCTAAGTTCCCGGCTACAGCGGACAAATGTGGGTCTTTTTACAAAGGCAATGACAACTTCCGCAAACAATCCCCGACCAGCCATGCCAATAGCAAACAGCACCTGGTCAGCATGACAGCCAAGCGGGTGGATGACAATCCGTCTTCAGGGGCCTTGGTTGTATCAGGAATTTAAATGCAGATTCCCACTGGGTGATTAGAGACATAACAACCACATACCTAGTGTTTTGTTTGAAAGTCAAATGCTTTTTGACTTATCTTATTATTCGTTTTTATAATTAGAAATGTTATGAAAGAAATATAAAAATATTTTGTTTTATATATCCAGAATGAATTTCATAAATGATTAATCATGATAAGTAACAAAAGTATTTGCTTCTGTGTTGTAACACTGATAAATTACAACTTTTGGAAAGAGGGACAGTGAAAATGTTTTTCGGGCCAGTAAGTTTCAAACCCACTGGCCCAGTGGCAAAAAATGTTAACGTTGAGCCCTGCCCAGCTAAAGATTCATTGGTCTATTATAATCAAATCTGCATTGCAACATCATACAGTTTACCAAAAGCACCCTCCCACCCAAACAGACAACCCAAACCCAAAAATCCAGGCATTTTCCCCCAAGAGATCCTTCACAAAAAAGGCATTATCATAATTTGTATATCATAAACTTTCTTAGTATTATCTTGACATAATAGTGTAAAAATATAATCCAGAAAACAGGAACACATTTGACTGCAATGTGCCCCTTAAGCTACAACACATTCATTTACTGGTCAGATGAAGTAGTATAGGAGTGACAATGCAAGACCTTCATGGCTGCATCTTACCTAATACATCTCCATTTTCAAACAGGATTATTTGGAATTGAATTTACTAGTGCCAGACAGTTTATCAAGGGTAGCCAATGAGGACAACCTAACCTGGGGAAGGTGTTCTGAAGCGGTTGCTGGTTTCGTTCTCCCCTGCCTCTTCGTGTGCATGCTGACTGAAGTCTTTCCTGTTGAGGTACTCCTCCAGCTTACGAAGGCCCTCAGCAGATGACAGGTCTGTGAAACTGTCCAGAAAGTCCCAGTACTCAGCCCAAGGGTGACCCAGCTTCCTGGCCAGGTCCCTGGGAGGGAGGAGAGCATTACACAATGTAGGCATGCTAGTCCAGCAGCAGCAGTGTTTCATGAGTGGTCAAGGCTGTCTTGAGACACAGGTTCACATGTAACCACTTTGGTAAAGGATACACATAAAATGTTGAAGAACCTACATGAGATTACATTAGACAGATATTTCTGTAAGACATACCGGCCCACCCTCTCGGCACCACGGTCTGGATCAGACTTCAGGATGTGCTGGAAGTGTCCCGTCCTTTCTCTGGGGGGTGTCTTCCACACCCGGCGGAACTCCTCTGCCTGCAAGAGGGATTCCAGTTATTGCGCCATAAAATTCAGACAATTTTAAGATTGTTTTTTGTGTCCAAAATCATATAGCTGGGCTCTTGAACTCTGGTCCTGGAGCACTGAAACAGACCTGTCTTTTTTGTTTTTAACTGCTAGGTACCACCTGGGGTCCCAGGTCTGAATCAGCTCGATTTGAAAAAGAGGAGAAAACCACAAGTTTTTCAGCCCTCCAGGACCAGAGTTGAAGAGCCCGGTCATACAGTATAATGAGCAAAGTAGAAAATAAAAAAAGAAGACCGACCTTAGATGGGCTGAGTGGGCCAGCAAATGCCCTGACTGTCATCACTGGATCCCTGGGACTTTGTGTTAGCCTGGGAGACAGCGAATGAGGAAGAGTGTCCAATGGCTCAGGTGACCAGGGGCCACCAATGATAGGCTGGATAGAGTTGTCTGTGGCCCTCAACAAGGGTATATAACAGCGATCTGTGACACAAGAGTGGGTGTTAAAGGGTCAATAGAGAAGAATAGAAAACAAATCCTTTGATCATGAGACGGTACAGTTACCTTCCAAATAATCCAAGATCTTCTGTTTAACCTCTGGGCTTTTGTTTTTTCTTTCACAAATGACCTATTGGGGAAACAAAATCATGTAATGAATATCATATTGTCATGTGATCGTATTGGTCGTTAGCTACTATGCAAAAAACTAAATCTGGAGCCACTCACATCAGAAGGCTTCTGGTTGTATTTGTTCATGCAGTTTTTATCTATATCTGGGTGTGAACACAGGACATTCACCACTTCTGGACACCCAAATTTACAGGCAAAGTGGAGTGGAGTCTCAAAGCCCTGGGACAGAAAAGTTACACACATACAGATTAAACAAAGCCAATTATAAATCCCACTTGAAAGGCAGTTGACGAGATTACATAATTTGTCTGTTTTTTTCCCAAATGATTTTATCTGCACATGGGAATCGTCTAAAAGCCTTGTCTGTGCCAGCATTCGGCTTAAAAGGTGTATTCGGTTACAGCAAGCAGGCACTAATGGAGAGAGCTGTATGGTATGTACACTCACAGCTTTGTCTGGGGTGTTGAGGTATAGGTCCACGATGTAGCGAATGCGTTTCAGCAGCATGGCCTCTTGGTCATCAGGGTACATTAGCCTCATGAAGTCCGGGTTCTCCAGGGTGTCCAGCAGGAGTTGGGAGATCCCAGGCTGGTTCTCCTTTGCTGCCACATGCATCACGTTATACCTGCACCCCTCCTGGGAACACAGGAATTAATTTAGTGTGCAGAGAACATCCAGGATGTTTTCTTCAGCAAAACGACGTGCTGACTGATTTCATCTAATTTATATAACATATAGTACCAGTCAAAGGCTTGGACACACCTACTTATTCATGATTCCATAAGTGCCACTATTATTCTACAATGTGGAAAACTGTAAAAATAACGAAATACCCTTGAATGATTAGGTGTGTCCCAACATGACAGGTACTGTATATCCTGATCATGACCATTTATTCATCTGGTTTAGTAATCAGAAAGGATATATATTATGATCTTTTGGGGGTTTTTTTTACACTTATTTAACCAAGTATGACCGAGAACACATTCTCTTTTACAGCAAGGGGAGCGATGGGTCACTGGTCGGATGCTGTGAACACAAGGCTATCCTATATTAAGGAGGATTATTTTTCACTTCCTAACTCACCTGCACTACAGTTGGGTTGTCTCCAGATCCAATGAGATAGCGTGGGTTGCTCCACACCAGCTCACTGAAGGCCAGCTCGTCCCCTTTCTCCACAGCCTTCCTCAGCTTTGCTGTCAGGTCCTGGCAGCGAGGGCTCTTGAAGCTATTGGCCCTCTCCCTGTTGATCGTGTCTACCTCCATGACACCGGCATTGTCTAATTGGACAACGGATTAAAAGACATCAGCATAACATGACAAATAACTTATTCTTGCTGGATATGTGGAGATGAAAGGGCTCAGATAAGCTCCCCCTATTACCACAGTAAGGGTTTGTCACTCCTTTTTAGAATACACATTGACAACATACTGGTTATAATGTTTCCATATGTTGAATATGTACAAAACCTCTTTGGTAAACTATTCATTCAAAAGAATAGAATTTGCTAATAACAACAAAGTACACAAGGGGCAAACAACTATTAACCCAATACAACATTCCAGTCTGAGATGTCTAATCACAAAACATGACCTGTTAGCCAAACCGTCATGCACTCAACAGCACCTGTAGTGTCCAATCACCGAGCAGATAAAAGACATGCTCTTTAGTGTTAACAGATCACTACAGACCAAAAGGCTCCAGGTTAGCATAGTTTTTGGTGATCTTTGAAACAAGTTAAAAAGATGATTACGCCACAAAGATTGAAACACTCATAACTGAAAGGCACTACAACATAGCTGTGTTGCAATGTCAGAAGGAAACAGCACATTACACTGAAGAGTAATATTGCTAATATTTAAACACACTATCATTTACGATCATCGGAATCCACTCCCTGAACCACATGCCTGAGCCCTGTACCCTGTACCAGCCCTTGAAAGGAACTGACAGGGTGTATTTTTTTTTACCTTTGCAGAAGACCAAGCCTGGTTTGACAGGGGACAGACAGGGGGCAGATTTACTGGGAGAAGGGTAATAGTCACAGATCCCCTTGGCAAATTTCTCAGCATCCTCTCGATTGGAAAAGGCTTTAAAGCGAGCTCCTTTCATCATCTTCACAGCCTGAAGAGCCTCCTTCTTATCACCATACACATGGGTCCTCTCTGGAACAGGAAGAACAAAAAAAACATGGAAAGGCATTTGACAGGGCATACGTACCTTCTCAGTCCTACCTACAATTCAAAAACCTTTTAAGAATTGACTTTAGAATATATCACAGTCAGTTATATTGTATATTTATTCAACAAAGCCTGAGGTGTGGTATATGGCCCATATATCACACAAAAACCAGTCGTTATCCACAATGATTTGTGGAGTGCCAGGATACAGCCCAATAACATGGTTTATTGGCCATATACCACAACCCCTAAGGTGTCTTTGTGCTATTATAAACCAGTTCTATTATAAAACAATTAGAACAGAACAAAAACATGTTATACACAACACAGTCTCAGATACCTTGACACCCAGCCATCCAAGCAGCATTCAGGGTGTACACTACAAGGTTTATAATGTTTGATATGCCATGCTTTTCAGCCAATCGGCATCCAGGCACAAACTACCCAGCTTATAGGCTATTATGACATTATAAGCAAAGCAGCTCAACGTCTTACAACTGCTAAACATTTTAGCCACCTTGCATAATGCAGAAAGGACATAAGGCAACATATGTTCTATGTACTGCTATGTGAAAACAAAAAGAAACCCTGTACAGCACGGTATAATGGAGAAGCGGCATTAAAAGTTTGAATTAGACTTTGATCCTGTTGGCAAAACATGAGGAGTCAAGTTCACTGGTGAAACGACATTCAAAACATATTACTGCACTCTACACAACCCAATATCAATCTAGCCAACTGTTCTCTTCCTTTGCATTTCTGCGCCTGATAGTAAATAACATTAACTGACTGGTTTACACTGCAAAATTAAAACCTAAACTTTTAAAGTCTAAACTTAACATCAACCTAGCAAAAAAAAAAAAAAGTGTCTTACCATTTCTAGCCAAGACATCATCCCACAACGGACATACTCCATAGAAGAACGTTGGTGACACTTGTGGTGTCTTTGACGGAGTCTCTGCTTTCGACTGAAAATGAGGGTCTTCCACACTAATATTACAAGGAGTCCTTGACTTTACTGTCAGGCCTAATTCGTCTTCCTCTGGGGGATTGAGCCCCATTCCATAACCAAAGTCCCCCTCATCACTGACAGCCTTAGAAGCGTCAGTGCCAGTGGGTGCTGATTTTGCTGCACAAGACTGCACAGCTTTGGCCTGTTCTGCAGCACTGGCAACCGATGTACTGCTGCCTGTGGCAGAGCCTGCAGTAGTGGCATTACTGCTCCTGTCTGTCTCTGTGGCGCTGCTGCTGCCCTCGTCTCCCGCCAGGACGCGGGCCAACTTTCTCTCAAAGATGGAACGGGTGGTGGCCGTGATTGGGCCGCACTTGAGGTCGGCCCTGGTGAACTCCTCTCGCAACTCGTCTGCACTTAGCCCTTTCAGCCTGCTCAGAACCGCCTCCATGCTTCAGCTAGGCTACCTGCACAGTGGAGAAGGAAGAGGACAATTAAAATATAATACAAACCTTTGATAAAACTAATTCATAATGCATGCATAGCTAGGCAATAGGTCCATTTATAAATAACAAAGAAAATTTTAATATGCTTAGTGATAAATAAATAAAAAAGCCTGTAACACGTTACAATGAGTATGAATATGACAAGTCCCTAATATAAACCCTAACTAACCCCTCTACATCCTGTCTATGTGCTGGTTTGTTTTTAAGATGCTCCACAAAAAAGCAATGAAGGCAACCGGCAATTCAAAATCTTTGGATGGGAGGGGAAGATTTTTACACCAAAAGCTAGGTTTGGATGGCATAAAGCACTTTCAAATGCTTTTGCTTTCGATGTTTTTAAACAACCGGGATTCCTGATTCCTTGACAGATTTCGAATCTCAGTCGATTCAATTGCATGCTGTCACGCCCAAGTGCCATTCCTGATATATATGTCCGTGCATTACATTTTATATCGCATGTCTTTATAGTGATGTTACCGATACAATCTATTACAACACAGACGTATATCAGATGACAAATATATCCATCTACTTACCAGACATCATCTTAACTGCATATCGTTCACGACCTAAAATGTCTTTCAATATTGAGCAAAGAAACTGTTGAAATAGACACAATGCTCAAGACGGTCTGGGATCGTCTCATTGTTTACAAGACATTGTGCGCATGCTCACTTCAAAGGGAGGGATCACGCTCAGCTGAGATGCTAGCTGATGCTTCGGTAGGTAGCTTATTACCAACCTAAGCTAAAAATTATGTTGCTGGAAACAATTCACTGCACACTTCATATATATCAAAAAGCCACAACCAAGTGACACTGGACCAATATCTTGAAATACAGACGGAGCGTTAATTGGGTTCAAGCACGTTGGATCAACAGTAGCTACAAGCTAAATGAGGTAGCTAGTTAGTTTCCTGGCTAGCTAGCTACACCGGACGTTTAGCCTTTGGGGTAGTTAACAAGCAACACCGACACTATTGTATCGGTTTTTGACAGTGCAGAGAAGTCTAACCTCCAAACATATAATTATGTAAATACTACTGAAATCCCATACTAATTTTCCAGGTAGTAATTCGCAAACCATGTGCGACATAGTAGCTGTATGTGACGAAAGCAACAGTACAGCAGTTAGACCAGCAGAGCAAGAAATCTATTTCTAGATACAGTAAGTAGTACGTTCGTTGTTAGACATACAATTAATCCAATATGTTAGCTAGCTACTTAGCTGTGCTAAATTTCGATTGAATGACCTCGTTGGAAATTGATAATGTATTTTAATGTAGAGACTGGTGTTTAACTTCGGTATTGTCACTTACTTCACAGTATTTCATAATTAATGTTAGCGTGCACACCTTGCTCTCCAGTCTTCCACACCGCGACGGTTTCAAAATGCAACGAGAAAGGACCCAGACTTTTGACTAACATAATGCCTGATTGAAATCTAGACTTTGAACTAGACGTACAGTATGTTGTTGTCTTTGAACCATTCAAATGCTGTCGGTTAGTAACATCGTTAACATATGTACTTCCAAATACAGAAATATATTTATACAGAAGTCCGCTGAAGAATTATGATTAATTATCATGATTATCATGGTTAATTGACTAATTACATCATTTTACCAATAAGTCCTAGTGCTCGCATACATACCTCATGTTACTGAAATAAGAAAATGTCAGAGCCCAGATGAATTGTGCATCTTTATGACATAAATACAATGACATCTTCCAATATACATTTTACATATTGGAATTAAACGGTTTAGCATGTCTACGCCAATCATTGCAGAATAAAAGTCTGGACAGCAATACAGCAAGGTTTACACATAATTCATCCCAGGTCTATATAAAAGCAAATATTATGTAATAAAATATACAGATAACAGTAAAAGGTAGCTTTGAAGATTCAGTCAATAATGTCAAGATTCACCAAGTTCCAACAGATTGTTACAACCCCTTCTTTAAAAGCAGCATGAGAGACGTACCAGTAAACACAGCTTTCCCTTCATATGTGGTTCCATACAGCCTGGTACATGTATATTTACTTGGTGAGATAAAGCGGTCTGGAATATAGCATACCGGCAAAACATGTTATATCACAACTGCACGTGCTATAGTTTAGGGTGTTCATTAGTACGTGACACAGTTGTCAGTTTGAATACGTATGATTTATAGGTTTCATATCAAAATTTTATCATTCTCAATAGCCAGCACATTACAACTGATGTCAATGTCTTTTTCGGACTCATCCCCATTTCGCACAAGGCATGTAAGCGTCGCACAACAACCATTTGAAGTTGTTTTAGGGTATTACCTTTTAGGGTATTACCTTCCTAAGTGTTTGTCATCTTTCAATTTTAGCAGGTCAAAATACTGAGGTGTGACTCTAAATGGGCGGTGTCATATTCGCGGCTCCAAATCGAGCACACAGTTTAAAAAAAAAAACACGCCTGCTGGTAGCCTTCACTTAGCTAGCCTCGGTGAAATTTTTTTATTCACAATATACATGTTTTAATAAAGCACACAGTAACCGTCTTGCTCTGCCTCAGTGTAGTCTGTGTCTCAGAATCTGAGTGGGTCTGAATAGTGGAAGACGACTTCAGAGATAATTCAATTACCCTTTATCCTCACTTAAAACAAATGCCTGCTTAAATGGCGCTAGCACGGGAGGTGGTGCTAAAACCGAGAGAACGCACAAACGTTTTAATCTGTTTTCCTGTTTTTCTTCCGCTCAGCACCAAGTGGAAACATGACTGATAATGAAGACATACTGCAAACAACATTAATAGTTGTAGAATCTCAGTTAGCATTTTCCATTACACACTGTGTAACAGCTGGATGGAGTCTGAAGGAAAGATTTACAGCTTTAACAATGTGCTAGCTACATTCTCAAATGATTTTGCTTATCACACTACTCATTAATGATCAAAGTCATTCGAAAGAAAAATACAGAAAAGTATGTATATTGTTATATATTATCTCTGCGAATAAACAGTTTCCCTTGAAAGCAAATCAAACTCAAAGGAATTAAACAAGCAAGATGAACAGTTTCTGTAAATATGAAGCTATAGTAACATCAACAAAATGAAAACATGAGTGCATGTTATTCATAGAAGTAGTAACATTTAGCATAAAAGTTGTATTACACCATCCCCTCCCAAAAAGTCAGTTACAGTAAGCTCTCATTAATTGTGCAACATCAGTTGAGAATACCCAAATATTTAACATTAAACCATTCAGTTTGGATTTCCAAACACCATAATAATACAACATAACGTATATTACATCTTGCGCACACAGACTTTCAGTAGAAATAATACTTTCATTCATTTAGTCCTTTAAAAAGATTCTATATTAAGGCTTTGCAATACACACCACAGTCCAAGCCAGAATACAAACTCCCAATTTCATACATTAATGAGAAGAATCGTTTTTCCACACAGTTGCAGAGCCCACAATGATATGTTAATAGCAAGCTTTAAAAAGGCAACACTACCTTTTCAACGTGACAAAATCCAACACAAAAATGAATGTTAACGACACACTACAACGGAAGGTGTTCTGAAAGGAGAATTACGGTTATTCACCACATACTTTTGACCAGATGACTACCGAAATCCCAAACGAACCCCCAGCCTACAACCTACCGTTGTGCAGAACAGAGATAACGGAGTTGGTGAAATATGGTTACTTAGAGTGCCTAGCCTGGGGGGGCGGGGGGGGGGCTATGGGTCAATTTGGAATTCAAATTGATGGAATGAGTGGCTCCTCTCATTCACAGGCACAGAGGAATGGAAGAACAGGTCAGATGTGTCTGTCACAGCCTGTGTTACAGACTAGCTAATAAACATATCGTTCAAAATGTTATGACACTTTAGGTAACTCAGAATGGCATATTGCAAAAAATATTAGCTAGCTATCTAGCCAATGCAATAATGATACCTACCTAGCTACATCTGTTTTAGCTGCTTTAAATATGAGAATAAGGGTTATTTGGGGCCTATGACAAAAACAGGATTTCTCATTTAGGATTCACTATTGCAATTCCTGAATTGTAAATAAAATAAATATGAGAAGTTACAGCCATAAGAAAGATACAGACAGTCCAAATAAAGAGTAAAGCTATGATATACGCATTCATTACTTAACCCAAGCAGTGTCTGTGCTGATGGGATAATAATGCCAAATGGCATTGGCAGCAATTGACAAGAAATGGAAAAGAAAAAAAAGGTTAGGTAGGGAAGTAAAAAAACAAACAAGTGCCCTTGTGGATAAAACTCCACTTTGTCTGTCTGCCTGCCTGAGATGGTGCTGCATCATAATGGCTGTGCCTCCACCTTCAGTCCTCCATTACTGTCCACTTGGTTTAGAGGCGTGGATGTTGTGGAGTCATTGTCCTGAAGCACACCTAGTTGAGCTAGTTCCTCCTCTGCATTAGTCCATGACGTCATGGACTCATGTACAGTGACCGTGTGCTCCTCCATCTGCCTCTGAAGGCTGTCCATCTCTTGCCTGCAGGAAACAACATACTTGTCAGTGCCCTGGCATTAGATTCCTAAATCATTTCAATACACTATCATAAATGATCATCGTAAATGATCATATACACTCAGCAGCCAGTTTATTAGCTACATGAAAATGGAACCGCTCCTATAGGCAGACTCATGTGGACGAGGCTTTCTATATAAAGCTGGCATCAATGCTTTCAGTTACTGTTTTTGAACATTATTATGTGAAAAACAAGGGACCTAAAAGACTTTGACATCAGTATGCTCATCGGCATCAGGCACGCCTGTTCCCGTATGTCCAAAAAGGTCTACCTCCTAGGCTTTTCATGCATAACAGTGTCTAGGGTTTACTGAGAATGGTGTAACAAAAAGAAACAGTCAAAACAGCATCGCTGATGAGCAGTCAAACAGGAATGGTAAGAATTATTTAAGTCTATGGAAAATCTCACAGTCTCAACTGAATACCACTATGATGAAGGAACCACATCCAGAGCCTCTGACAGTGGCTTATCTTTCCCCTGCCCTTGAGAAACAGCACAGCACTTGAGAAACTCAATATGGCAGTTGCTGGGTTAAAAGTAGTATTCATAAAACCTCAACCTCAAAAGAACAGTTGCTAGAGACCACAGGACCTTGGGACCCGCTTTTCCCACAAAACATCCTCTTCAGTCTCATTGCAGCAGTTCTGAGGGACAGTTTTATTCAGTTACTTTCACGCTTGGACTCGCTACCTGGAGGCCTAACCCAGCTCAGAGACATCACCCTATTGTCACCTGCTTCCATGAGCACCAAACAAAGGAGCTGCATATCCTGGAGATACCCTGGCATTCAGAATCACATGATATGTACACTAAACAAAAACACTTACACAACTTGCAACAATTTCAAACATTTTACTGCATGGTACAGTTGAAACAGACATTTCTATGTAAAGAGCATGCTCTTCCAGAGACGCGGAACTGCAGTGAGGTCAAGACTGGTGAGGACGATGAAGATGAGCTTCCCTCTGACAGTTTCAGACCATAAATCTGCAAACCCACATTTTCAGCACATGGGACCAACACTGTTCAGTGCAATATTCTAGTCTAATATGACTTTTTTGGCTTCTCTGGATATAGGATCCATTGTAATAAGAGCAAGCTTGTTGTATAATGAGAAATGCCTGTTGAGAGTGGAAGTGTATTCGACGAAGAGTAGCGTCTGGCCCCACCAAGTCACCAACTTGGTGGTTATGTTAATCAGGTGTTCAGCATAACATCAAGTCTCCAACAGACCCTTGGTTATGTTAATCAGTGTCCTGGGTAACATTTGCTTCTCCAAAGATCTGGAACACCAGGTGTGGGCCATCAGCCCCACCCTCCTGAGCTCACCTGGAGAGGTGTGAAACGCTGAGCAAACTGGAATGTAACTAAATGCATGATATTGTGGACATTGACCTGTAGTGTTTGGATTTCCCCTGTTCCCTATAAAGGACTCAATAGTCTGATATGCTTTATTGTACTGTACGGGTTATGGATCAAACTTCACAAGAACATTGTAGAAATGTTTGTCCTTGTTGCATGTCTGACAACAACTGACGGCAACACCCCATCCATTCGATAATTTTGCATTGATTAAGCGGGACAGTTCCTGTCCTTTGTTTTTATTGTGTTTGCCAAGGTAAAGTAATGCGGAAAATTGGGGGAGTGTTTTAGATGTCTGATTTTAGGATAAATAGCCATGTCTCCAAAAACTTATTTGAGTTTGTCATCGATACAAAAAAGTACCTCCGTTTTTTTGTAATGCTTTCTTGGCTGTCTGGCCACATAAAACAGTGAAAAACCGTCTCCAATTTGGCGAGGACACAAACAAGGTAAGTTCAGTTTTTCAAATTGCCAAATTCAGTGTTAATTACTTCTACTAAGACATTGGCTAGCTGGCCAGTAAAAACTACTTTTATACAATGCCAGTGATATTGTGGCATAAGTTTAAAGTTACATGAATGCAGGCATATGCCTGTTTATTTTCAGTAGTCATGTACTGCAGGCTTGTGTTATGCCCCTCCCCCCTTCAGGTTGAGTAGCCCTGCAATGATAAAATATGTTATCATTGCAGATGGAATACAGCATCAGCCTACCAATCCTACTCACCTGAAACTGACCTGGACTCAAACATAACTTCACCAGCTGCATCAGTTGACCCTGAGTCTGTGGACAGACCATCATTAGAACATGCCATGTCTAATTACCAAAGATCTGTCCACCAAAAACAACCTAGGAGTGTCTCTCCAGGTGCATCCTCCCTCGACTCCTCCGCATCCTACTCAAGAGCACCAAAGAAAATGACGAAGAACGATGACCTGACAGCTCGACTTAACCTTCTGGATCAGCGCAGAAAAGAGAGGGAAGAGAGATACGCCATGCTCACTGCAGAGCTTGATGATGATATCACAAGATTTTGTCACACCCTATTGTGACCTGATCCGCGAACTACCACAACATAAAAAAGGTCTAGCCAAGTTCAAAATCCATTAGCTTTTATTTGAGATGGGGAAAGAAAGTGACGGAGACCTGGCTGAAGACCCTGTTTGAATACACACCCCGATATCGCTAAAATACTCTTTTTTGTTAACTTTTGTTTGTGATTTGAGTGAAAATAATGGATGGTGACCTTTTGAGTTATTTGATTCAATATTGTTTTTTTACTTTCAAGTTCTAAGTAGGCTGCTCTTTTTACTGTTTGCAATACTTTATTATTATACTTACAATTGTACATACAAATATATTTGACAAAATAAAAAGAGGATTTCTTTAAATTTGTATGTCAATAATTCACTGATAGTTCAGTAGGCCAGCCCTCAGCACTGTATCCTGCCATGGCAGATGTCCCTCCAGTGACATGAAAAACCTCATCAGGTCATTGCGGACTCCAACAGCAGCCCAAGAGGCTCTTGCCTTTGAGAGTCTCCCTGCGTCAGTCAAGGTACCTCCCTCTGTGACCTGTCTTCTCCACTCTTCCGGATGTGCCTCGCCATTGTTCAAAACAGTCTGAAATTAGGTGGTATACCTTGTTGCAGGTGTGTTGGCAGCATCTGTATAGGCCAGATAGTTGTGCAGTGCAGCACAGGCCTTCACAACATGTACATTTGTCTGGTGGGAATTCTAACAGTCTGCCTAGAATTCTCCACCTTGTGACCATCATACCAAATGAGTTCTCAATCACATGTCTGGCTGTGAATGTCCATAGTTGTAGATCCTCTTGCTGTTGTCGAGATTGGCACCTGGTAAAGCAGAATATACATTGAAATTTAAAAAAACAAAAAAACAATGACTATAATTAATCCAATACTTTGTCTGCTTATGATTTAACCCTCCAAATATTTCAGAATATCAATAAACAATTGCTTACTTCGAAAGGGCTTCATCAGATTTACATGCAATGGAAAAGCAGCATCTCCAACGATGACATGGGGATGGTGACTCCTGTTCCAGGAAGGTTTGCAGGTGGTGGGATGGCAATTGTTCCCTGAAGCAGGTTTGCGCCAATCCTGCTTTCCTGAAAAATTTCCCCATCCCTCTCTCGGCCGTAAGATCCCATTTCCACCATGGTAAATCAGTACCGTGCATCTCACAAAGCCATGAGAACAATTGAGTGTTGTCGCCTTGTAGTTAAACAAGTCACTGCCTCCATGTGGGGGTGCTTTTATCTGCACATGCTTTCCATCAAATCTTCCAAGACAGTTAGGAGAATTCCACAGTCTCCAAAAATCTCTATCTTGGACCATTGTGCAATAGAGCGGAAGCAAACAAAGTCACTCTTTAGTGCCAGCCAGATTGCTTTTGTGACCCCGGAAAGGATATTGGACACTGTTGTAGAACCCATCTTGTGGCTCGAAGCTACTTTCTGCTGTGATACGCCCGTAGCAAAAATGATCAGAATGACTGCTAATCTCTCCGAGGAGGTTATAGGTGTGGCGTGGGTGGCTTGATGTGTAATAAAGGGTTCCAAGCAAGACAGAAGATCGTTGAAACGATTAGCTGACATCCTAAAATATTTCAAATGCATCTCTTTGTCCATGTTACACATCTGCGGAACAAGCACACTATTCTCCCTCATCTGCTCGAGACATAATTCAAAGGCCTCGTTGACCACCACCTTCTGTGTCTTCTGGCTTCTAATTAACTGTATGCAAATCAATTCTTCCAACTCATTGTCCATCTCCTTCTCCTCATTTAATTTTACTAGTTCTCTCAAACGTGCCATTCCAGAAATAGATTTTTCTTCTCCTTCACCTCCCAAACAATTGCATTATTGACCCAACCTAATCGAATGTACAGATAGCGGTCTGTACTTTTGTAGGCTTTCATTTTGGTAGTAGTGTAAGGGGATGGATTCTCCACAAGGTATATGTACACATTCCCAAAGTTCAGCTCCGACAGGAATCTCGCTGTTTTTAAAGGAGTAAATAACGCAGCAGGTGCTGTATATGGGTCACGAGTGCTTAAGACTTGCAGTGTGTTTGCATACCTTTGTTTTCCATGTTTTGTGATGTGATCTAAACACTCATGGGCTGTAAAAGCAGAAAATGTGACTGGCTTGTGCATTAACTCCATATAAATATAATTTATAATTAAAGTGTTAGTTGCCATGTTTTAACAATGTTTTGCCCGCCAAGCTGTCAGGGCAATCACGTGACTGAAAACTATGAATTATATTGTTTACCAACTACACAGGTACTTATTCCGGGATGTTTTCCAGCGCTACAAACGAACAAACCACCACTTTGTGCGACAGCGCCGCCTAGTACAAAAAATATAATGTCTATCTACACAACAAGGCCGCACAACTATAAATGCTGAGCACGTCTTCGCAAACCCACACATTACATTAAGAACCGACACCTGTAGAAGTATAAACTTTACTCGTTCATCTTCACACTCAAGTTCGTAGGCCTACTGATAATTACACATATATAAGACTAAGCAACCAGACTTAGTATCACTAAGTCCTGTATTTCGAAGCAGTCTGGGTAGGCCCAGGAACACATGCTATTGACTTGTCATCACTGAGCCCTGGGTTTCCAAAGTTTCTGTGTAGCCCAAGGAACATGTCACTGTACGGTTCGTGTTAAAAGACCTACACTTTATGGGCACTTATGATAACTGATGTAAGCACACACACACATACAAGTCGAAGTGACCACACTTGTCATCCCTGAGTTCTGGGTCTCTGGGTAGGCCCAGGAACACATGCCATTCTGAGCATTCCAGAGTTCTGGGTCTCTGACCAGTCTGGGTGGACCCAGGAACTCATTTTACTGTTACGTTTGTGACAAAAGGAGTAGCTAACTTTACTAAGGAATTCCTACAAATGGCCATTTACGATAACATTTATTTACAAACAAGTTTATATATTTATTTATCACTAAGGTTATGTTCCCTTGCACTCATTTCCCTAGCTGTCCCTGGTAATCTTCTAAGTAGTAAACCTTTCAAACCACTCACACACCTCACTACAAGCTTATATCCATAACGATGCAAATCCCTCAGAACATCTCTCATTTAAGGTGTCCCTAGACAAATGCAACAATGTAGGGATTGAATTTACAATACCATTTTCCTTGCTATTTCAAACAAACTTCCTTTCTTACACACTCACTATTCTCTTCATAATATTCATTATTGTATTTCATGTAGCGTTTTCATTTTAGAAAAAATATTAGCAGTCACTAACAATTAATTTTAACAATTCGGAATTGTTGTAATTATAACTTTAATAATTATGTACACACATCTATTTACCAAATATTGGCAGAATTTCTGAAGGGTCAGGTCTTGTTATCTTTATCTCTGGCACCTAAAACAAATAATTATATAATACTTTGGCCCCCCGAGTCATTTCAGATATTTGTTTTCTGGGACAGCCCTAACCAAAATCCATGTCTCAAAAAAATCTGTCCCCTTCTGGTGATTAAACTGGCTTCTGTTTGGGTTCCTATTCCTCTTTCTGAAGTTATCAGAAATAATAATTATTTGGAGGAACACTGGTATTAACCTTGAAGTTTTCAACTACTGAGGAAAACAAAGTCATGGTGGTATTTTCTTACTTGAGCTGACGCAAACAGTTGTGCAGGTTATTGAGTGGCTCCTTGTTGACAGAGGTGGAGGGCTTGAGCAGCTCATCCAGCAAGGAGGCGGGCACAGGGCAGGCTGGGATCTTCACTGGGGTCAAGGAGGCGGGCACAGGGCAGGCTGGGTTCTTCACTGGGGTCAAGGAGGCGGGCACAGGGCAGGCTGGGTTCTTCACTGGGGTCACTGGGTTTGATGTGTTAGACGGTTCCATTCTCTGCTGCTCAGTGAGGAATGCAAGACATCAACAGAAAAAGGAGGCTTGAATACTGTGTGATATATGGGAATAACGTTTCATATACCTTCATCAGACCAGGAAATAACATATCATGTTACACTTGGATATCAAGCAGCTACTCAAAGCCATTAGATAAGCCTGATGTAGTTCCCAACACACCAATATTCACATATACAATCACTACTCTTTTCAAAATCTATGAATATGCCTCTCAGATTGTGACTCAATGTGAACCATCAACAATAATACAAATTATAAGACGTCTGATAAAAAGAAAACAAAATGGCCCTTTTCTTGTCAATTAGCTTACCTTGCGGAGGCGGTTCTGTTTGAGGTCCAGTTTGAGCTGCTGGTTCTGGAGCAGGACAGTCTTCATGCTGTTCCTCAGCTCCCCTACCTTGGCCTGCAGCATGAACTTATCCTTCCTGGTGCTGCTCAGCTCTTCCTGTACAGACTCCAGCTCCACCTTAATGCCCTATAATTCAGAGAAAGGCAACGTCATGCCCAAAATGGCCACACAACGGACGACGGCTAAGAGTTAAGTATGGAGCTGTGAGTTAGACCCTGTTTTGTGTGTGTGTGTGTGTGTGTGTGTGTGTGTGTGTGTGTGTGTGTGTGTGTACCTGTAGAGCTGACTGTAGGCTGTCCAGCTCCCTGTGGCTACACTGCTCCACTATCTCCAGCTGCTGTCTCTGGGCCTCTATCTCCCTCTGTCTCTGTTCCACCTCCCACTTCAGATCTTCCACCTGGGGAGTGAACATAGCGGCAGGGAGCCAGGTGATTTTTTTTCCAACAACCTACTTCCCCACTGAGCTCCCGGGCTGTGTTCTGTAGGGTTTAGGAAGGCCAAAATGTGTGTTCTTATTAAAACGTGTTCTCCCTATGGATGGAGACCACTGCCGTGCCTATAGCATTGATGCGGTACAGCCAGCTAGCTACCTCCTGGTTGGTGAGGGGCTGCTTGCTGAGCTGCTCGTTCAGCTGTTTCTGGAGAATCTGGAGCTGGGAGTGAGCCTCAGACAGCTCCTCCTGGAACCTGGACACCTCCTGCGAGTGTTTCTCATCCTGAGCTCTATGGGGGAACAGGTGTTAGGATGAGACATGGGTCAAACAAAGGTGAGACATAAACAAGATATAAACAAGAATGTTACTTGGGAGTTATGTCGTGTAATTCCCGAAACTAGAATGACCGAGTGTCCCCCATGACTCCATCAACATATAGGCTAATCAAAATGATATAAAATAACTCATTATTGTTTCTAAGCTTATAATGAATAACAACTAATGAGACTTACTGCAGTTTGTGTGCCTCGGTGTGTAAAGCTTTGACCAGCTCCTCCTTGGCCTGCAGGTCCTTCTTGATCTCACACAGCTCCAGCATGGCTGCCCGGTAGTGCCTCCTGTTATGAGCAGCCTCTGCTTTGGCTGCTGCCACCTAGTGGACACAGTACACATTCACAGTCACTGTCTCCAAGGAGTTCATTAGTCATTACTACGTTACAGTTTGGTAATAACTGCACAATTATGGTGTGGCCTGGGCCAGACAGTCTCCCCAGGGCCTTGTATGTGTGCTCAATATGTTGCAATGTTGTTTGTTGCTGGGTTCGGTGTATTCACCTGTTCTTTCAGGTCCTTGACTTTGGCTTTTTCCTTCTCCAAGGCGTCCTGTAGAGTCTGGACTAGCTGTTTCATCTGCTGATCTTCCTCCTCCTTGCGTTTCAGTACTGCTTGCACCTGTGGAGAAAGGCACGCATCAATGGGCACACAGAATAGTGTCATCTTATATAATTGCTCCGTGTTTTTAAACAAGTAATTAGGAATTTAACACTGAAGCATTTTACCTGCAGGTTGAGCTGGACCAGGTCTGCCTCTCTTTTGGCTAGGGCATTCTCCAGAATATTAGAGTGCTCCCGCAGTGCATTGTGGGACTGCCCAAGTCCTGTCAATTTCCCTTTCTCATGCTCCAGCTCTAGGGATAGCTTCTTATTGGCATCTTCCAGCCTCCTAATCCGCCTCTTAAAGCAACGCGCCTCCTGTAGCTGTGGATGGCCAATATATCAAAAGTCACAATAAGAACTTTGAGGTGCACAAGTAGCCAGAACAATTGGTACATAGCTTACAGGATATGTGGTTAATATGAAGGAGCTATTTCTGAAGCCCCTCTTGTCCCCTAGAACCTAATAAGTAACAATGTGTTCATTATAAAAATAAATGTATTCATTACAAAAAGCCTAAACATGTTGATCCAACCACTTTCCTTGTTGTTAAAAATACAGTTGTGGATAACATTAGGTTTCTAAAGTTAGGGCCATGAAAAATATTATTTTGCCTAATAATTATTTGTTTTTACCCAAATAAAAAACAAAAAATGTCTTCAAAGTTTTCAATGTAAAAATCCTACTTTTTGACCATTATACTTCAAACCTATTTTACGTAATGTAAAACCAACGTTGACCCCAAGAAGAAACTATTTGAAAATGCAACAATCATAGTGGAATACAAACATTACAAACACAAAACCTTGAAGAGTACTTTAGCAAAATTACAGTTAACTTTCCTATTTTTTAATCCCTAAATATGTGCAGCCATTTCCAAAATATGAATTGGAATAGTCACACAGCAGTGGTCCTCTACTCCGGACTTCCAGCCCCCTTTTTGTTGTAGCCCCAGACAATCACACCCAATTCAACTCAATGTGGGCCTCATAATTAGTTAACTAGCTGAATCAGCTGTGCTTGGCTGGGGCTACAATAAAAATCTAAACTGTTACTGGGATACTCAACGACCAGAGTTGGGGACCACTGCCTGAGAGCCCCGACTGTGAGAAATGTTCTAAAGGGTTAGGGTTAGCAAAGCAAAATAGAAAACATGACAATTACATCTTCCCTGCTATCCTCATGGACAATCAAGTAATCTTCTCTTACAGTCAGTGCTTTCAATTAAGTTAGATAGGCCAACAACTTACCTCATCCTCAAGCTCCATTACTTTTTCCTGGTACTCCTCCAGCTCAGTACTGGTGAGGGAGATGACCTCCTGAAGCTCCTTCTCTAGCATGGCCTTGCTATGGGTGACGGCCTGGAGCTCAGCCTGCAGAGCCTCGATCTTATCCTGGAAGTAGAGGGATGACCCGTTAGGGAGTATGGCCACGGGTTTCTCCTGACCACATGATCACCAAGAACTCTGCTGTGAAGTGAACTATGAAGGTAAGTTAGAAGGTCCTGTACCTGCAGGGCCTGGTTGTTGCCTCCGTCTGAGACCTGGGCTTTGAGTTTGACCAGCTCTGCCTCTGTGGTCTCCTTGTCAGCCAGGGCCTCTTGGAGCCTGCGACTTAGGATGCCCACTGCATTCTCATAGGCCTTGTGCTTAGCCTTCATCTCCTTCTGTGCGCTGGTCAAATCGGTCCCCAGACGCTTCATTCTCACCTTTTGTTCCGAGATGGCCCTGAGAGAAGAAAATCACACACTTAGACACACTAGCGCACATCTAAATAATTAGACTAAAAGTGATTTTGTTCTGAGTCAGAGAGATTCTTATATTCTTCAGCCATTTATAGAGATTTACAGTGAATCATATGGGTCATTACTATGGCAACCAAGCTGGTTTGAGAAGTCTGTCTGGCTGCAGAAACTTTGTGACTCACTTCTTGGCTTCTGACTGCATCTGCTCCACCTGTTTCTTCAGGCCCTCATTCTCCTCTGTCACTGCTGCTAGCTGGCACTGGTCAAACTGCAAGGACTGGGGAGAGGGCATCAAACACATGCCGGTTATCAAATGTCTATCAAAGGTAGAGAGTACAGATAGCCGGATGAGGAAACGGGCTATAAGAGTAAAGTCACGGAAAATGCTAGCCGCAGGCATTCGCAGGCTGGAGCGGTGTACCTGTATCTGGGTCTCTAGCTGATCCCTCTCAGTCTGCACAGACTGCAGGTGGTTCTCCAGGCTGTTCATCTGCTGCGTGACCCGGACCACCTCCTTCTGCAGACGGCTTTGCTCCAGCTCAATCTTCAGCTTCTCCCCCTGGGCATCCACCAGCTCCTGCTTCAGCCCCTTCACCTCCGACACCAGGCGCTTCTTGGTCGACTTCAGCTCGCTGATGAGCTGCTCCTTGGAGCTGGCGTCCCGCCTATAGGCCTCCACCATCACCTGACGGATGGGAGATGTGAGGAGATGAGTTGTGTGCGTGGTGTGTTCGCAAACCTTCCCAAAAAGGAAGTAAACAAGGTTTACAGGTTCAGTCATGGACAAGGACCTTCTGCTGCATAAACTGCTCTTTTAACTTCTGCGTTTGTTTCTTCAGGGAGCCATTTTCCTGCTGCAAAGATTCAATCTAAAAAGAACAAGAAGAAGGTGTTTATATTCCCCTCAAGCTCAAATATGGTCACTGAAAAGCCATTTGTCTACGCCTTTTCTGTTTCTCACCTGTGAGGCTTTGACCTGAACCTCCTGTCTGAGCTGATCCAGGATGTCCGAGGCCACCAGCACCTCCTCCCCCAGCCTCTCCGCCCCTTCATCCAGCTGACTTTTATCAGCCCTGGCTGCCTGAAGCGCCACCTCCAGCACAATCTTTTCATTCTGCAGGTACTGGATGGACTCATCCTTGGCATTGGTCTCCGTCTGGAGCTCTGCAAGCGTGGCCTCTAGCTCCAGGTAGCGGGCCTCCAGCTGGTTGATTGACTGCTCTTTGGTGTGGAGGCTTTCCTGAGTGGCTGTCAACTGTCTCATTAGATCCAGGTGCTCTTTCTGAAGGGCCTCGAGCTGCAGGTCCTTCTGGGACAGGGTCAACTTCATCTGGAGGAACCAAGAGGTTATATTAGGTAAGTGTTGCTGCAAAATAGTAAATCAGAGCAGATGTTACTCTTTTCTTCCATGCTTTAGACCTTTTGTCTAGCTCCTGATCGTTTTTTAGATGTCAATGTAAACCCCTACCTTTCACTGATAGTAGAAAACTCCTCCAGTGTAACAATACCATCCATGTGAACAACAAAAAGGTCGCCATAAGTGATTGCATTACCCGACAACTAGGTATTCACCTGCTCTAACTCCCTCTCCAGGGAGCTGGCTGCGTTGGCCAGTTTCTGTAAGTGTTCTCGCTCCTCCTCAAACTGGTCCAGTTTGTGTTGGAGGTCGTCCTCCACCATGCTTTTGGCCTCCTGGATCTGCTGGTAGGCAGCCTCCTGAGTCATCATGTCAGCCTATGGCCAGAGGACAGAGAGAACTGCTCACATACAATGTGCTTAATAACCTTCCTGACTCAGGAGTTTCTTTTGTTATTTTTTTTTCTGCAAAAAATATGAAATAATCACAGTATAACTAAGACAAATCCCACAATTATTATAAATAGGACAGACCTCGATGCTCTGCAGCTGTACAGCAATGCGCTCCTTCTCTTTGATGGATCGATGCTGGGTCTCTGACAGCTGGTGGGACAGAGTGACATTCTCCAGCTTCAGGTGCTCCAGGACCCCAATCTGGTTCATCTGCCCAGCCTGGGGGGGGGGGGGGGCTCAGTTAATCAGCGTGTTATTACCTTGGTAACACCAACTCTGTGTGAAAGGCCCCTATGAATTTGTTTGGCAAACAACCTTACCTGCATGTTGGCCATTTCACCCTGGAGCCGGACCCGAGCCTCCTGGGCCACCACTAGCTGCTGCTGGTACCACTGGCGGACCTTCTGCAGCGAGTCAATCTCGGCCTGGGAGGTGTTCAGTCGGCTCTGCAGGGTGCTGCGCTCCTGTTGGACCTGCTTAAGTTGACTCTGGAGACCACCCATCTGCTGACGCAACTCCTGGACTGCAGGAAGGACAATATAACATTTGTAGTACTGTAGCACAGTATAAGACCAAATTTCACGTAGCCTTTTTCTGTGGAGGAAGAGATGCTAGTTTAACGCAGGATGCCTAAACTGGGCTCCCATCTATCTAATTTACCAGTGTTTTCCCTGGAGGTCATGTTCTGTTGCATCTCCTCCACTTTCCCCATGAGTCTCACATACTGCTCCTCTGCCATCTGCAGGTCGTTGCCCAGAGAGGCTAGGCCGGCGTTCTTGCTCTCCAAGTTGCCCTGCAGCTCTACCATGGCCCTCTCCAACTGGGTGCAGCTCTGGCGCAGGGTGGAGACCTCCTTGTTGAGGGAGGTCTGCTTCTCCTGGCTGGCCTGGGCCTGCTCCAACTGGGCCTGCAGCTGGGCGTTGACAGTAGCCAGCTGGGCCTGGAGCTCAGTCTTCTCTTTCAAAGCCTGGAGAGGACAAAGTCAGGGATGGTGAGGGAGTGAGCTCCATTATTCCCAGTGGCTTGTGCACAGAGGTATTGTAGGGTATTCCCAGCTATTCCAGGGTGTATAGGTCTCAACAGTGGAAGAGGTTAATCAATCTTAGTTGATCCTATGTTTTGTGAGTGTTGGGCACTGAGGACAGTGACCAGTCTTTGCTACAGTGTAGGTTAGCTAGTTAGTTACCTGGTTGGCCTCAGAAGACAGAGACTCTAGTTGACCCTCCAATCTCATTTTCTCTTTAAGCACCTGAAGCATTTCATCATGGCCCATCACGGAGCTCTCTAATGACACACTGGAGGAAACAAACAATAGTTAGAAGCAGGGTAAGCTGCAATTGACAGGAGCATTCAATATTTCACTGAACATTCTACTGGAAAAGCAAACATCTACCAGTGTACATGCTAATGTGATGTATAACAGCAGTTGTTGAGAAATTTGGATTTGAAGCATCAGCTCGAGTACCACACAGACATTTCACAATATTGTTGTAGCCTTGAACTAGCTCACCTGATTCACCTATTTAATGACAATTAACTGACAAGTTGAATGAGGTGTGCTAGCTGTAGAATAGCAAGCAAGTTGATTTATATAGCATACATACATGATATATATAGCAATTCAATGTGCTTTACAAAGAAAAAGAAAAATATAAAAATACAACAAAATAAAAACAAATACTAGAATAAAACCATATATAAACAAGAAACCAGGCAAGCCTAGTTCAGCCGGCCCGGAATAGAAAGTGTTGATCATGGCTGCCTTCTCAAGATTCTAACCTAGGTCACCCACGTGAAAGGCTGTATCTTTAACCACAACACCACAGAGCTGACCATTTGCCAGGTGTTAGTATAGCATATTGACATTATATAATGTTGTCATGCATTAACATCACGACAAGTTTGAATATTTTGTTAGACACCATTAACCATCGTGTTAAACTGAGTAACGTTTGTTATGAAGTTTACCTCCACCACAAATAGTTTCTATGAACTGTATGAATTTTGCCACTGGCCGTTTTAAAAGCTTATTAGCCAGTAATGTCGCTAGACGCCATTACGCATCGTGTTAAACTTAGTAACGTTTCTTATTAAGTTTACCTCCACCACAAATAGTTTCTATGAACTGTATGACTTTTGCCACTGGCCGTTTTAAAAGCTTATTAGCCAGTAATATGTCGCTAGACGCCATTGCGCATTGTGTTAAACTTAGTAACGTTTCTTATTAAGTTTACCTCCACCACAAATAGCATCTATTAACTGTATGCCTTTTGCCACTGGCCGTTTTAACATCTTATTTGCCATTTGTGAATGACACTGATACAATAACTACTGTATCAATATAGGTGACGATAACGGACTTTTACGTCAAGTGAAAAGACGAGAGAATCATGTAGCCAGCCAAGTGTTTGACTATCCTGAAGAAATGCTAAGACAATTTGAAAATCCACCTGAAATAGTCGCAATATAAAAGTAAACTAGTGATGGCCGTTCTTCTAGCAGCAGGATATTATGCTAGCAGCGCTAACTCAGATTTTGTTTTTCAAAATAAAACCCATCATTGAATTATATAAGGCTATATAGTTAATGTATTCTGTCAATCTCGTCAGTCATTTTATGTTTAATGTCTGTTCCAATGTTGTTCTTGTCTGTTCTTTTTTTACACACTAGATTGTTAACTATATGGCCTTGTAAATGTCATTCATGGCTTTTATTGTGATAATGAAAAACTGAGTGCTGCCAGCATAATATCCTGCTGCTAAAATAACGCTAATGAAGCGTTTGGCCATCACTACAGTAAACAGTTTCATTTTAGGCTTCCTGTAGCTACAGAAGGTTGTAGCCAGCGAAGTTTTTGTCTATTCCGAACAAATCCTCTTTAACCACTGGCCGTTTTAACAGCTAATTAGCCATTCATGAATGACATTGAGTATCTATCAATATAGGTGACGATATATTTATAACTGACTTTTTTGTCAAGTAAAAAGAAGAGAGAATCGTTTAGGCAGCGAAGTGTTTGTCTTTCCTGAACAAATCCTTCTATCCACCAGAACTGTTTTATTTTAGGCTTCCTATTACGTAGCTACATGAAGTTATAGCCAGCGAAGTTTTTGTATGTCCTGAAACTCAAGCATCATGTGTGTTGACTGCTACAGGAGTCGAACGTGGGACCTGTTGTTCCGTAGCCCGCTGAAGAAATTACACTTTTCTACAATGTAAAGTAGTGACTGTACAGCTTGTATAACAGTGTAAATTTGCTGTCCCCTCAAAATAACACAACACACAGCCATTAATGTCTAAACTGCTGGCAACAAAAGTGAGTACACCCAAGTGAAAATGTCCAAACTGGGCCCAAAGTGTCAATATTCTGTGTGGCCACCATTATTTTCCAGCACTGCCTTAACCCTCTTGGGCATGGAGTTCACCAGAGCTTCACAGGTTGCCACTGGATTCCTCTTCCACAACAACATCATGGAGCTGGTGGATGTTAGAGACCTTGCGCTCCTCCACCTTCCGTTTGAGGATGCCCCGCAGATGCTCAATAGGGTTTAGGTCTGGAGACATGCTTGGCCAGTCCATCACCTTTACCCTCAGCTTCTTCAGCAAGGCAGTGGTCTTCTTGGAGGTGTTTTTGGGGTCGTTTTCATGTTGGAATACTGCCCTGCGGCCCAGTCTCCGAAGGGAGGGGAACATGCTCTGCTTCAGTATGTCTCAGTAAATGTTGGCATTCATGGTTCCCTCAATGAACTGTAGCTCCCTAGCGCCGGCAGCACTCATGCAGCCCCAGACCATGACACTCCCACCACGCTTGACTGTAGGCAAGACACACTTGTCTTTGTACTCCTCACCTGGTTGCCGCCACACATGCTTAACACCATCTGAACCAAATAAGTTTATCTTAGTCTCATCAGACCACAGGACATGGTTCCAGTAATCCATGTCCTTAGTCTGCTTGTCTTCAGCAAACTGTTTGCAGGCTTTCTTGTTCATCATCTTTAAAAGAGGCTTCCTTCTGGGACGATAGCCATGCAGACCAATTTGATGCAGTGTGCAGCGTACGATCTGAGCACTCAACCTCTGCAGCAATGCTGGCAGTACTCATACGTCTATTTCCCAAAGACAACCTCTGGATATGACGCTGAGCACGTGCACTCAACTTTGGTCGACCATGGAGAGGCCTGTTCTGAGTGGAACCTGTCCTGTTAAACCGCTGTATGGTCTTGGCCACCATGCTGCAGCTCAGTTTCAGGGTCTTGGCAATCTTCTTATAGCCTAGGCCATCTTTATGTAGAGCAACAATTCTTTTTTTCAGATCCTCAGAATTCTTTGCCATGAGGTGCCATGTTGAACTTCCAGTGACCAGTATGAGGGAGTGTGAGAGGGATAACACCAAATTTAACACACCTGCTCCCCATTCACACCTGAGACCTTGTAACACTAACGAGTCACATGACACCGGGGAGGGAAAATGGCTAATTGGGCCCAATTTGGACATTTTCACTTAGGGATTTTTGTTGCCAGCGGTTTAGACATTAATGGCTGTGTGTTGAGTTATTTTGAGGGGACAGCAAATTTACACTCTTATACAAGCTGTACACTCACTACTTTACATTGTAGCAAAGTGTCATTTCTTCAGTGTTGTCACATGAAAAGATATAATCAAATATTTGCAAATATGTGAGGGGTGTACTCACTTTTGTGAGATACTGGAACTATAAAAGCTGTAAGGCTATTAGTGTGATTAAGTTTAAGTGCTCAGTCATAGGCGCGTGAAAAGAGAAGTGTTTTTAACCGGGATTTAAAAATTGATACGTTTGGGGCACGTCTAAGATCTTCTGGTAGTTTGTTCCAGTTGTATGCAGCATAACTGCTAAACACAGCTTCACTATGTTTGGTCTGGACCCTGGGCTCTACTAGGTGACCTGTGTTCATGAATCTAAGAGCCCTGCTCGGTTTATAATCTTTAAACATATCAGAAACATATCAGAAATAGATAAAATACATGGAAAGGCTGGGGGTGCTAGCATAGAGGTATGACAACTTCTGATCCAGAGCAGACAAGTGTTTCTAATTAGGACGCTGTTTTGGGATTCTACAGTACTATCGCATTCTGTGTCGTAAACACACGGCAATGTGACGGCGTTTACCTGCTGGAGAAGCTGTCCCTGCGACTGCGTGGTTCTCCCGTCCCCTCCCTGTCCAGCTCTAGCTCCAGCAGACGCTGCTCATCACTGGCTGCCTGCAGCACCTCCTGCAGTGACGGGAAGTTGCCCATGGCCTCTGGGGCAATCTCTCTGCCCTCCACAGTATAGTTGTCTCCTCTCTGCCTACCCACTGCTGCAGCCAGCAGGCCATGGGTCCTGGCACCCCTGGTGGAGGTGGACACGCTGCTGTAGGTGGAGCTGTCGCTGTCGTTCCCATCCCCACCGGGTCTTGACCCCATCCCCGACTCACTGCCGGCGTCCACCTCCGAGACGTTGTCCTGGAACGATATCGAAGACCCCAGCGGGGCCTCCCATGAGGTCATCTCCGAGGGGTTGATCTCTGATGACATCACGCTGACCTCTGACAGGGTGGACACAGAGCTCAGGTTGGACCCCAGGGAGCCCACGGAGGAGTCTGCAGATGCCCTGACCCCACCTCCATCACCAGTAGTGCCCCCTGCTGGCTCGGGGGTCTTGTAGTCAGCCAGTGAGTGGATCTTGCTGGGGCGGGCAGACCGTGACTTCTTCTCCTTAGCTAGCGGGATGCCCAGGCTTCCCAGCTTTGGGCCTCGGGGAACGCTGGTCCTCAAGAAGGAATACTCTGTGGTCATGGAGGTGGTGTTGGCCCGGGGTAGAGCCTCGGGGTGCATCATGAGGTCTGGGTCCAGAGTGCTGAACCCAGTGCGGCTTTTTGGTGTAGTGCGGCGGGACTGGAGGAGGAGAGATCGTATGAGAATGAGCAGAGGATGTAGACTAGATGTAGACCAGTTCAACCCAAACTTACCCCACACTGTTTTCTTGTGTGGCACAAAGATGCAATTCAGGACTGCAATGTGAGAAAAAATTCTCAACCGTTCAACTGGAACTAATAACACTGTAGGTCAGTGTTTGTCAACCATGCTCCTCGGTGCCCCCGTGCCCTGCATGTTTTAGATCTCTCCCTACTCTGTCACACCTGGTTCAAATGATCAGCTCATTATCAAGTCCTTCATGAGCTACATCAGGTATGTTAGGGCAGGGAGAGATCTAAAACATGCAGGGCAGGGGGGTGTCCAGGAGCAGGGTTGAGAAACACAGGGTTGGCAACCAAACCAGGCGGGAAAACCAGCCAATGCAAGGCTAGTAGAAACATTTCTGCTTCAATTCAACTGGGAAGATTTTAACTGACAGCTGTATCATGATTAAAGTCTGCCTGGTGGCTCAGACACACTCTCACCGACTCCTTGTGCCTCTGCACCCGGTACTGCTTGAGCTGTTCCTCCAGGCGTCTGCGAGCATCATGCCGGATCTTCTCCTCATTCTCCATCTCCAGCAATGGCTCTTTGACAGCTGCAGCAAAAAAAGATTTAACACAAGAAATAGAAACTGCTCCAACATACAAAACAGAATAGGCCTACAATACCTTACACTGTCATACAAGCATGCCATTTTTTTTTTAAAGAAACCACAAATGCGTCCCTCTGTTCAGAGTAATTTTTGCATAAGAAATTGGAGTGCTTGTGAGACTGTTATCCATCCAACATGGTTAGTTACCACCAAGTGAAATGACATGCAACAGATTGTTTACAAGGTCAATTAACTCCACCCAAATCCACATAAATCGATGTTAGTGAAGTGCGACAGAAAACGTAGATTAGTATGCCAACTGATTTTTGATTTTAGCCTTCTTGGTTTAGTTGGCAGACAGTTGGTGACATGCGTGATATATGATGCTCTGACTGTAACTGACCAGGTGTGCTGAAAACCAACGAGCAGGTGCCAGTCAGCCCAACTTAGACGAAACGAAACAAAGAATGTGATACTAAAGAATGCGTTACATTGTAGTCTGTGTGCGAGTAGTTAGCCTCGTGCCCCACAGTAAATAAAATCCTGAGCCTAGGCTGTCCTCCAAAACAACATTCAACATCAACAATTAGTTCAAATACAACCATTACCAACAGAACAACATACACCCAAATCAAGCAATTAAATTACCAGAGGAGTAGCACAACGTAAGCCGGCTCAAACAACTAAAGCAGATACCCTCCGGGTCCCTCTTTATAATGGGAGTGTTAAGCACAGGCATGGGAATTCATATAGGGTATGGGGTAGGCCATAGTCAATAAATCAGCCTCTGAAGCAACATCCCACAGCAAAGGCTGACTGAAATACAGGGGGCGGGGCAGGGGGCGGGCACGGTACAGGTTACAGTATGCTTACACAATTCAGTCTCCTGCATAGGCATACTCAGTCTGAGCGACTGCAATGCGTCGCCCTTGTGAACAGGGCTCTCAGCACTAGCTCCCTCAGACTTCTCTAGCATGGGTGGTGGGAAAGCGGCCACACCTTGGATGGGCTCTTCAGACTGGGGGCTGACGGTGGGGCTGGTGCCCTGGGCAGCAGGGGGCAACGGAGGAGGCAGAGGGCCATTTGGTCGGCCGCTGCCTCCAGCGCTTGGCCCCAGGCTCTGTACCTCTTGTTTTCCCCCTGGCACCTCATCTACCTTGACAGAACCTGCAACAAGGGAGTGAGGCGAGTTGGGGGTTGACAGGGGAGCGTGTCAGTAAAGTGGGTACATTCTGGCATCCATCCAGTTTCAGTTTCACCACACAATGAGTGAGTACTGTGATTAAATTTACATGAACAAAACAAAATAAAAATGAATTGAAGGCAAGCCTCAATGGCACAACTCAAAGCCTATTGTGTTGTTCATGGTAACCGGTCAAACCAGCTTTTGTCAAGCCAGAATACTCTTTAGAAACTGGAAGTATGATACTATTCACTTCATCAACAGGAGTGACGGGGAGGAATACTGATACTGTTACATATCATGATATTGTTTTAGATACAATTTAATATTGCATAGTTATTTTTACTCTACATGTAAACTAGCATTCTTCCTTCATAGCTTCTTTTTTAACAGGGAGCCAATGGATATTCAACAATTTTATTACCATGACAGCAGCAAAACTATTTGTCATGACTTTCTTGTCCCTTTTCAGCAGACATATAATAAACAATGTTTGGAACATTAAATTGCAATACATATAATCGCCACCTAATTATTGTGATGTAGTGGGAAATTCCCAGATCTATTCCACACATGCATGTCAATATAGTGATGAATTTTTACTGAAGTCAAGGTTTGTAGGAATAACAACCAAGTAACAACCACTTCAGGGGACTGTCAAGTGACAGTGGCTTGTGGATATGTTATATAAGGCAAGGCTAAGAACTCTGACAGTCAGGCCTGCAATTCTGCACAAGTAACTCCGTTATGGTTTGCTATACTCTATTCACATAGGTTTGGGCTCGTTTGAATTTTTCTACACTTAAATATAAAACAAATCTAATAAATTGAAATAATACAACTTTAAGGGCAGGCTTGGGCATCAACAAGAGGAACACTCACCATTAACAACATCTTCCAGGGCAGTTGGCTTCTCAAGCCCTTCGTTCTTCAGTAAACAAGTGTCATTTTCCACAGGATCAGCACCAACCGTTCTAGACTGTGGTGTTAGGTCATGCTGATGGTTTTCTCCATTTGATGTCTCCATCACAGCAACGTCTGATTTGTGGATTTCCATTTGCATACAGAATCAAATGATGTTGTACTGGTGCCCATGTGGGAATAGAGATGCAAGTCTCTGGGCGTAGCTATAATCTCCTCAAAACATGATCTTCACGTTTCGGTAGTTGAAAAGGTTGTATACTTGTATACTCTAAGGAAGATGCAAAAATGTTCTCCTCTGAAAATGTAAAACATCAAGGTTGATATACAATTTAGTTTGAATATCAACCTATATCTTTACTTGCCGAGCATCAACTAACGTATTCAGTCTAATCAAAGAAAGTAATCTAAATGCAAGTTAGCGGTAATAACCTAGGGAAGTGTGGACATTGCACAAATAAGATGCGTTGCGAATAACATTGTATAAGCAAGGGCCAGCATAATACACTCTGCGAAATGTTCTAACCAATTAAGTACTTATAGTTTGTAGGAAAACCCATTTTAGTAATGACTAAAGCTGTGTAGCATGTTAAGTGGATTGAGTTACTAAATATAGCTAGCTAGCAAACTTTATTGACTAGACCGCCTTGCATTAATGCAATCAAGTATCATTAGGTTAACCGGTTTTGATAATTCAGTAGTAGCTACTCAGATATTAGAACAGTTAACTCGACAGTTTCACCTAATTCATTGGATTGCTTATTTCCAAATTCATAGGTAGTTAACAGCTAAAAACCATGAGAACACTGTTGATAGCAAACTAGACAATTAGCTAGAACCTTCCTAGTTAGCCAACTAGCCAATTGCAATGACAGCACCAGATTGAGTCTCGATACAACAAGCTAACGTTAGCTAGGTGGCTAACTAGCTATCATTAACTAGACAGCTACTAGCTAACAGGGAATCATATGACAAGTATATAAAATATGTTATGGAGATTGCTAAATTTTAACTGTAATTGCAGTACCAACCTGTCAGGCAAAGAAAGGCTACGTTTGCTATCTAACATTACCTAGCCGCACAGCTAACAAGCTAGTTATGTTAACTAGCAGTGTGTTGTGATCCTGCCAGGCTCACGTACTGGGTCAGCATAAGGGCTATCGTATCGTTCTGATATCACTCCAGTTCACTAAGTTGTGTAATGTATAAACGAATGAAATTTGTGAAATTTTGAAAATATCTAAGAATGATACATAACTGAAACGAATTTATGACATGACAATAATTATAATACACAGAAAATGTTTTTTAAAGCGAACCTTTATCAGATGCCTCCTCTTTCAGCTTCTACGTGGCTAAATGGATTCCATTACTATACTACTCCGACTAGAAACATGATTGTTGACATCGTTTTGTGAAAGAATACCTAGCAAACATATATTAAATAATTATCTATTTTCAATGATATTTAAGTCATTATTATTATTCTGTATATAAGCATACATAGATTCCAAGCCTTTGCTAGGAAATTAAATTTTAAGGCCAAAAATCCCAGACTAGTTTTTGGCCGGACGGTAATGGCAAACGGACCAATGACGTTTTTGCTCGTGCGAGGTGTTCTGGGTGTAACGGTGTTGAAGCACGAATTATTTTACTCCCTCTTGCGTCCAAGGAGCCCTATTTGAGCCCTATTTGTGCCCTATTTGTCCGAAATTCACACATTTTTTCTCTGTTCTGCGTTAAAATAAAAACTATGCTCAATAATGTACAGTAATATACTGATCTTTTACTCTTATGCAAAATGTATTTAACAATATGAAAAGTTTGAAAAAATAGATTCTGACTATGTAGCGTATTGTAATTCTTATAGTGATTGTTTCTTTAATCACACTCAACAAGCAAATGACAATGATCAAAGATATAATCAATTGCTTATAGCTGATGATGTGAGAACAGTAGAGATGATTCATTAATATCAATATTGCAGTATCAAAGAAAATATGCATGGCATATTATATAATCCAGTGATTTATAAAACACACGAATTTTAAAGACCTGAATCAATGTATTCTGGACCTTTTCAGCTTTAGATTTTACAGAATTTAAATTGTCTGTAAAATGATCTCAACAGATAACCTTACAAGGTACAGACAAAAGGGGTAAGAACCAGCGAACTCTGAAAAGTGCAGAGATGTATACCTTTGCCATAAAAATGTTCCCGATAATCATTGACTATAGTATAGCGAATTGGTCATTTCGGCCCATGTTTAGCCTGTCCACGGGAGATTAAGGAATCCTCTGGTCAGCACGTGTAGTCAACAAGAAATGTATCAGCATCTTGTTTCACCGTAGGACTCGCCCACTCACTGACGTGCATGTCAGCGAACGTTGTTAGGAATTACTAGCATTGACAGGGCAGAAAACACGCGATTGCCTCCTGATTTGCCCTTAAAGCTGTTAAAGTCATACAACATGATGAACGGTTAAGATTTTGATTTATATACCATGACTATCGGACAGACAATCGTATTAAATCCATATAATATACATGCAGATGATCAAGATCAAGAATTTTTCAACATAATTTCCTAAACTTTACACATTTATTCAGAACTTTACACTTTTATTTAAAAAATGCACATATCAAGTATATTTACGGTAAGTAGCCTTCCTATATGATTGTCTCTACCAAGAAGAGTATCATCTTTAATGGCACAGGTAGCAGTTGTACTCGCCTTGCAATCAGAGGTCACTTCAGCCCTACTCTGCTTCAACTTTTCCCACCCATTTTGCTATACTGTATATACCATGTTACTCCAAATCAATGGTCTGCAGCTGACCTACTAAAAGGGAAATATAGAACGTGTTCTCACACATCGTTTTAAGCATCGTGCATTCGTAATTACGTTTCTGTGTACAAATTGACCGAGTGCCAAATTCGTGAGCGCTTCAGTACAACCCCCTGTGATTTCTGCATGCGGGTCCACGAACGATGAAAGCGCGCCCCCGAGACTTCAGGTGAATGGAGAGTGGGAGCGAGACCGGGGTTACGGTTCAGTGTGCGTCGGAGAAAAGGACGAAATTAAGAAAATGAACTGCAACAGCTCGTTCTGGGCACATGTGTTCATGACAGCGTATCTACTATGGGTCACGGGTTGTGTTGCACAGAAAGTAAGTATTACATTTTTGGTCTTTGTTTAGTCTCATTTGCCTCATGAAAAAGCGCAATGAATTGTTTAACCCGTCAGCGGGTTTCTAGTTAGGCTACTGTCTGAAAACTTTTAAGCAAGAAGGCAACTGTATTAGGTTTCCTTGTTGTTGTGTAGTTGTTTTCCACACAGTTAAAGACAACTTAAAGAGTTTCCTGGGTAATGTGTGACATTCTTGTGAGCATACTGTACATGTTTACGCACTGTAAGCGAGTTGTACTATGTTTCAGCATGTATGTAAACACAACACTCGTGCATACGCAGTGCTCACCTGCATATTTTTGAATATAGATTAAGATTACTATTGAATAAAATAAATCGAATATTATTATCTTAAAAATAATATAGGGAGACCAGTTGTTATTGACATACAGTACCAGTCAAAAGTTAGGGCACACCAACTCATTCAACGCTATTTCTTTGTTTACTTTTTTCGACATTGTAGAATAATAGTGTAGGCATCATAACTATGAACTAACACATTATGTAGTAGCCAAAAAAGTGTTAAACAAATCAAAACACATTTCTTATAGTAGTTTCATCAAAGTAGCTACCTTTTGCCTTGATGACAGCTTTGCACACTCTTGGCTTTCTCTCAACCAGCTCTTGAGGTTGTCACATGGAATGAATTTCAATTAACTGGTGTGCCTTGTTAAAAGTTAATTTGTGGAATTTCTTTCTTTAATGTGTTAGAGCCAATATGTTGTGTTGTGACAAGGAAGGGTTCATATACAAAAGACAATCATTATGTCTGTACTGTAGTAGTTCATATTATGGCAAGAGCAACAGCTCAAATAAAGAGAAATGACAGTATCTCATCATTCTAAGAGATTAAGTTCAGTCATTCCGGAAAGTGTAAAGAACTTTGGAAGTTTCTTCAAGTGCAGTTGCAAAAACCATAAAGCTCTATGATGAAACTGGTTCTCTTGAGGACTGCCACTTGAAAGGAAGACACAGAGTTACCTTGGCTGCAGAGGATAATTTCATTAGAGTTGCCAGCCTCAGAAATCTGCAATTAACTGCACCTCAGATAAATGCTTCACAGAGTTCAAGTAACAGACACATCTCAACATCAACTGTTCATAGGAGACTGCATTTATATGGCCTTCATGGTCAAATTGCTGCAAAGAAACCACTACTGAAGGACACCAATAAGAAGAGACTTGCTTGAGCCAAGAAACACAAGAAATGGACATTAGGCTGGTAGAAATTTGTCCTTTGGTCTGATGAGTCCAAATGTGAGATTTTTGGTTCCAACTGCAGTTTCTTTGTGCGACACACATAGTAGATGAACAGATGATCTCCGCATGTGTGGTTGCCACCATAGAGCATGGAGGATATGGTGTGATGGTGTGGGGTGCTTTGCTTGTGACACTGTTGGTGATTTATTTAGAATTCAAGTACCACTCAACTAACATGGCTACCACAGCATTATGCCGTCCCATCTGGTGTGTGCTTAGTGGGAATATAATTTGTTTTTCAACAGGACAATGACCCAAAACACATCTCCAGGCTGTGTAAAGGCTATTTGACCAAGGAGAGTGATGGTGCTGTATCAGATGACCTGGCCTCCACAATCACCTGCACTCAACCCAGTTGAGATGGTTTGGGATGAGTTGGAAAACAGACTGAAGCAAAAGCAGCTAACAAGTGCTCAGCATATGTGTGAACTCCTTCAAGACTGTTGGAAAAGCATTCCAGGTGAAGCTGGTTGAGAGAATGCCAAGAGTGTGCAAAGCTATCATCAAGGCAAAGGGTGGCTTTGATTTGTTTAACACTTTTTTTGGTTTCTACATGATTCCATATGTGTTATTTCATGCTTTTGATGTCTTCACTATCATTCTACAATGTGTGAAAAAAAAGAAATTCTCTTGAATGAGAAGGTGAGCCAAAGGTTTGACTGGTACTGCACATTTCGATATTATGCCTAATTATCCCAACTTTAAAGTGCTACACACAGTCAACTGAGGGAAAAAAAGGCATTATTTTGAAAATGTATACGTCATTGCTGATATCTGGTGTTCGGACCTTAAAACAATTAATGGATCATTATTTGGTTAACCAAATATATTTGAACTTCTTGAAAATCTTAAACGGAATGTTCACTAAAACTACAAAATGAAACTTTGGTGTCCTTACACTCAGTATATGGTCAAGGTTTGACAGCAATCCATGCTTTTTTAAAATTTATTTTTGTTAAAAAGAAATTAAAACTATAACATGCTAAAATCTTTAAAAAAAAAAATTATGACCAAATCCCATCCATTTTTTGTTCATCGTGTTCAGATGATTGAAAAACCTAAAAATGTATTGTGAAACCCCTATAGATGATTTGGAGATGATGCTCAAAAAATATTATATCAGTACCTGTCTGTCTGTTGCACAAGTACATATATAAATTTTTTTTCACACATCACATTCAAATACATTATGTACAAGTGTGACTTTGTAAAGCAACGCAATTTAAGATGCTTCTGGATTATTTGGACCTGATGCATGAATACATGTTAATTTTGGATGGGATGGGATTTATGTCACAATTAACAGCGTTAGCGTTTAGAAACAGTGCTTGGTAAATTTCATACCTTGTGCATAGACTGCTTATAGGGTAAGGAAACAAATATGTCATTTTGTAATTTGGGCAAACAGTCCCTTTAAACTCTTAACATCAGCTGGCAATACTCTGTAAAGCTTCGTTTTACAACCACTGGGAGGAAAACGTCTTCAACTTAGGCACTGGTATGCAAAGTCAGACAGAGCGAGCACAGAAATGAGAACCACATGGATGGAGCAAAACAGTGCATGTTCACCTCCTGTTCTCTCTAGCTGTGCCCCAAAATGCTCCCTTTTTTCCTATTTGGAATGTATGTATGTAGGAAATATGATGCCATTTGGAACAGATGGAGATGTATTTTCATTTTGGGGTGAAAAGAATCCATGCTGCTGCCTGATGCTGACATGGAATTAATGTCTATTTATTTATCTTCATTTACATCCCGTAGACACCTTTCCACTGTTCTCTGCAGGTAGCTAGCTACACAACACACAGCATTTTCTGTCTCCTAGTACAACCAACCAGCCCTTACAATTCACTGTCTGATTTACATTGCACTGGATTGCACAGTATCATCAGTGGCTTTTCCTCGTTCTTGGGTTTCCACATCCACACATGGTGCGGTTTGGAGGTGTAGCACACCCGAAACATGTTAAGCTGGTTGTGCAGCAGAGATTATGATGCAGTAGCAGTCCAGGTGACACTTTGCTTTGGGTTTATTCTCTATTAAGTCTAAATCTTGAACTAGGAAGTACCTGGCTACCCTCCTACATCTAATATCTCTACATGACTTGTTACTACATGAATCCACTGAGTCTATGTGTATGAGGCTAGACACCGAATATATAACAAAGTTATATATATTCTTAATTAGATCTTCTTTGTGCTTGTGGTTTTTTGTCTTTTCCTGAGCTACCACACCTGATTCAACCTGTCAACTTATCATCAAGCCTTTGACTCAGTCAGATGATCTAGCTATTTCTGGGCTGTAACAAAATTGTGAGACAACTGGGGGTCCCTAATGACAGTATAGAGAAGGACTTAAGATTGTAGATTGTCCTTGTACTGTTATAGTTTTAATTTATCAAATAATACCTGGTCATAAAATGCAAGCAAACCTTGTGTTGTTGTAATTTAATACCCATAATGTTGCAATTTGCAATTACCACCTCAAAACGATAATTGTGCTTTTCTGGTTATGACCATCAGAAGGTAGCAAGGTTTGTTAAACTTTTTTTTTTTTTAAATATTAGTATATTCCAATACTATTGTATATTTTGTCTTAATAGCAATCAATTAAATTGTACTTATCAATTTCATATTTGTGTAAAAGCTTTTATCATGGTTAACATCAAATAAACAAACAAGGTGTTGTGACTACTTAGTGAATCAATTGACAGCAAAAGCAGGCAGAAGTTCTGAAAACAAGGGGGGGAAACGCATAAAAAGAGCTGCTAGGAATCGTCAGTCAGTTTTACACTTATTTCTTAAGAAAAAATATTCTTTTAATTCATATTTCTGTCCACTTGTAAAGTGTAAAGGATTTAATTCAGGCATTCTCAAACTTCTTTTGGGATGTGAAACCATTTCAAAATAAAATTGAAATGTGATCATATCATAAAAAAAGTTAGTATTCACACACTTAAATTTTTTACATTTACTTTCTTAATTGGAGGCATGACAGTCTGTCATGAAATTGTTCTAGACTGATTTGTGTATATATAATATTTCCACCTGAAAAAAGTAAGATTTGATATGCTGTGTTTGGGAAGTTCAGGAAGACATGCAGGAATATTGTCGGGCAATAACTGTTTATGATCTTGGGTGTTGAAAAGAACACGTTACTCCTGCAATCAGTCTGATTTTCTGCCTTGTTGTGTTCTCTGTTTTCTAAGGACTTCTGAAGGAAACGTTAGGGGTCTTATCTATCATGGATTGGAGTTATATTTTATAGTGTTAAAAGTTAGGACGTTTGTAGGAAGAAAACCGAAACCGCTCTGTTTGTTAAAACTGCATTCCGCGGCTACCAGAGATTACTCCCATATCTCCGGTTGTATTTATCTAGTGCACTGTTTTTCCTATTCCTCCCTTGACCCCACTTTCAACTCAAGCGACCACACATTGGGTCCTAATCCTTAGTTTGGGAAACACTGACTCACAGTTTGACAATATAAATACTGTAAAAGCAATACGTATCTAACCATAATAAAAAAGTGGAGCCAGCCCTTTTCTGTATATATGGAGGAAAAAATGTAAACAAATGATCTATTAATGTGGTAGGACCCGAACCAATGGCTAAATAAACAGGATTTGGAGACTGAACATATAGCAAAGGTCGGAGTTTGAAAGTCTTAGGTTGAAACATGGATTGCCATAGGTTGCCACGTTTGATGTCTTTTGTAAATGTTTTTCAAAAGTCAGCATAATGCATAGTACATAAGGATTGCATAATTACAGGCTGCTTGTATAGTATACATGGCAGGCACCACACCCTAACACACTTTTCACTATAATATAAATATATATATATATCTCAAAAATAACTTAGGAAGTTCAATGTGGACATAATTATTTATAAATCTGAAATATTGTAATGATATGCAAATGAGACAATGTTTCTATATACTGCCAAATTACTGTAATCTATACTCAATATTTTGTGGGTATTTCATGTGAAAATATCACAGATAATTGATGAACAGCTCATCTAAAAATATTATTCCCATGTGTGAGAAATTTCTGCACGTTTTCCAAAGCATCCTTAATCAGAAAAAATAAATTTCAAGTTATCAATAATTGCTTCAGTAGAAGTCAAAAGAATACATCCCAGAATTAGCAAACCTCTGAAGTTAAAATATACAGCTTTAGTATCTATTAAGTTCGTAACCATTTTGGATACCATAACACTGAAAGGATACTGATACTATTCTCCATACCAAAATATGTTCCTTATCCTACTCACTCCCTGTTTTTACAAGACTGTACAACATGGAAACAAGAGATATGTGAAACCTGCTTCATCTTGGTCGTTATTGCTTCTTCAGCATCTTTATCACTACCACTGTGGGACAGCTGTGAGTGGATAAACAAGGTTTGTGAGCCTTTTGTAAATGCCATGACGTATGATTGACTGAAATGCCTGATATGAGACTTGGCCAGCTACTTGCTCTACACTGGCCGACATTTACAAAGCTTACTACATAAACTGATATAATAAAGACTGCTCCCAAAAATATAGCTGTAATCATAATAAGGAACATGATTTTAATAGGAAATTCAGAATTTTATTTTTTAATGAACAGATAAACCTTTGTGTGGAATCAGGTGCTTGCCATTTCATTTTACACTAATGACATGTTTTTTGGAAAAACTAAGATCCGTGTATTGTCAAATAAAATTGTCCCAGCCGATATCAGTTTATGGTTCCTGACAAAATAAATTTTTCTGAAAATCTAATGTCAATACATATAGGCTTACAGGTGTCATTGCATACTTCTACACTCAGTAATTTTTCAAGAAAATGATGACCACACAGTACAGCACTAGGAAGGCAAATAAATGAAGCTATGAACTGTCATGACTTGTCCCCATCCACCGGGATTGTGTGAGGGTGAGCTGCAGAATTCTTAGAACTGAACAACAAAAGCTCTTGGTATATTGAATTGCCAGCGTCCCCAGCTTTAGTTTCTGTGTGCATAGGGTGCTCACTATCTTTGCAATTATCTGCCTGAGGGGGCACTCTAAATGATGGCTTTGTCCTCTCGTCCTCTTTTGTATTAAGTTCATTTTTGGAACAGCGTAAACAAGCTTGGAATTCATTGCATCCACCCCCAAAAAGGAAGCGTTTAACTTGATAAATCCAACCCCGTAACATCAACATATGAGAGCATGTTTGACATTGATATATTACTGTATATTTTTATTTCATTCTTCATTGTAATGTGGAACAAATGGAGCATCTCTGATAGAGGGAAGGAGCTCAAAATACAACAGGGGAATTTATCAACCAGTTAAATATTTAAAGGTTGTAAAGGTAGTAGTTCTTACTGTAAACATATTGTTAAGTAAGGTTGGCATAGTGATAAATAGCCTGTACTGTTACTTTAACTAAGAGAGAGAGGGTTAGCCTGCTAGCTGGTCGGGCTGTGTGTGTTGTCATCCTGAATGGTGGGGCTACTCGCTCAGCTGCTGAGAGATTAATTTCTTAGGATGCATCTATTCGCTGCCTGGGTCACATTCCAAATCTGGAAATGATTTCTTCAAATTGGTCGGAACCACCATGGAGACAGATAACACTGACTGACTGCATCTCGCCCACATTCTTTGCCTCCTAAGCTAGTCATACTTAGTTAATGACAGTTACAACGGCCTCCATCCATCCAGTGAGGCAACCACATATCTGACCACAGTTCCACCACAATGGTGAACATTCCGCCATCTCATTCAGAACAGAGAGAATTTGTCCCCCCAAAATTGACGACCAAAGAACATCATAGTATTGATGCTGATTTGTAAAGGCCAGTGATTAGAGCATGAGGACTCAGAGGTCAATAGGGGCAACTTCAGTTGAAGCCCAATCAGGAAGCTAACCAGTTGTTTCTCAACTCACACTGAGTTAACCTGAGGGCATGGGATAACCTTATATGTGCATACACGCACTTACTCTCTCACACATACCATACAAATTGTATATGTAATTTGCATTTTGTGTGTCAGTGCCGAGTTATAGCTTCTGTTGGTGTCTGACCTGACCAGCAATAGTGGCTAAATTATTGGCCATAGACAGAGAAACAGAGGAGCCGCTGAGCCCCGAGCTACACACATCATCTGGGGGTTGGCACGGCTGCAGCGTTAGCCTGTGGAGCAGTGTCACTTTTCTACTCCATTAAATAGCGCTGGGAAGGATCCCCGCCCCCTTCTGAGGGGCCCGTCTGGCTGTTTATGAGCCAGTCAGGGGCTGTTTGTGTGTATGTGTGTGCGCGCAGGGAGTGAGGGAAAGGTGTGTGTGTGTGTGTGTGTGTGAAAGCAAGCGCTATTAGAAGGCGAGTGTGTGTTGCAGGGTTTTAGCTGTGGGTTTCGTCATACGTGTGTGTGTGTGTGTTTGTGTGTGTGTGTGTACACTGACTTGTTGCTAAGGTTCAATTAGACAGTAGGAGATTTGTCTGTAAGCTGTTCTGTTGTTAGGGTGTTTTGTTTTGACTAAAAACAAAATTAAGTTTCTATTCCAACCAGGAAAACCGTCACTTTACATCATTTTACACAAGGCTTTGCGTTGTGTTGTAGTTCCTTACCAATGTTATTGTTATGGTTAATGTGAAAATGGTGACTGTTTAATTTAACATTCCTCTGCACAAGTCATGTCACACAATGATGTGCTTGGTTGATCTACTTTGTACAGGGATCGTGGCACAACTAGGGCGTGAGTACCAACCAGCAGGGTCTTATGTAAACTTTCTGCCTGCTCCTACTTATTAGCATCACTTCATTAAAATGTTATCTCCCTTCCCACTATGAAGTGTGGTGCAACCAAATCGTACTGGGGCCCATTGTATCCCATGAGAATCCTGGAATCTTGACCACCCTGGTTGATACTTCCAATGGAGGGATGAGGCCTGTGTCTGTGATGTAACAAAACGGGGATGTTTGGTATTATAAGAATGTCCCATTTCCATTATACACTGGGGCACTTTGAGACCATTCATGTGTAGTCTACCATGTACATCAAATCATGGTGAGGGCTGACCTCCAGATAGTCAGACCGATCCTGCTGCGATCAGGGCCCTGTCCCTCCCACCCTGACACAGTCGTCACTCTCTGATGGTGGGGGGGGTTACATTATGTACCCCACAAACTGTTAATACAAAGAGAATGGCGAAATAATAGTGGATTTGGTCACAGACACATCCGTTCCAACGTTGTGAAGCTGTTCCTTCATTCTGTAGGATATTGCACAACAACACTACACTGCGCAACAATGTCCGGCAAAACTGATAATCGTCTTATTCTCGGCAACCTGGCCAGTTCAAATGTCATCTGTGTAATTATGTGTTGTGGTATTTACAACAATAGTTCATATGAGGTCGAAGCCATTTTGTCATTTGTTCCTTACTGGGATGTTATTTCATGCTGAAAAACATTCTGAGAAAGAAAATACTATTATATAACAATCTTCAAACTAGTTTTGGTTTTGCAGTACTGACTGTGGCTTGACATTTGTAATGTATCTCTATAACATCAGCCTCCATTAATATCAAATTGTATTTACCACAGCAAAAATTTGAATTTGTTTATTATTTGATTTTGCCTGTTAAGTTCATCTTAAAGTTTTTCAACAAAAGCTGTTATGTTAATGGTATTTTCTACAAACCAAAAGCACATACTGACTTTTAATCATAACACAATAAGCTGCTTAGCTCTTTTCCATGCATATAATATAGGTATATGTTTTCCCATAGTCAGTGCAAATAGTCTGAGAAAATATGCAGTAGCAGTGTTTTTAAGACACGGTTGTTCCCCTGAATTACATAAGTGTGAAGTTATTTAGCGCTATGGGAGGGACGTCTGAAACAAATTCAGTAAGTTTAAACCGGCAGCCATATTCAGAACTTTTTTTTTCACTAGTAAATTGACCCTTTGACCAATCAGATAAGATTTGATGTAATCAGTAAAATCATCATAGCCTGTTTGATCAGTAATTTGGGTAATTTGTTTTTTAAGCTTATGTTCAAATATTGCAGTATATACTTTTCTGTGTATATTTTGTAAATTTGAGTAATGATTTAAAATATTTAACACATTTTTACTAACCATACATTTTAGCCTTGTATTTCTCCTGTGTGACTTAAAATATATACATTTTGACAAACCTCTTTTGTAAATCTGCAAATCTCTTTCTGGGGCATGCTGAGAACTTACCACATAATGTAATCCATGGGCCATAGGGAAATGTCACAATTAGCCACATTGGGGTGGCAAGGTCAAATCATTCAGTTTCAGTACTTAAAATAAATAGAAGGTCTCTGTAGACCTGTGGCACTCAACTCAGTCATCAGGAAAACATTTGGACACCTAGTCCTATCTCAAAACCATCACTTATTCTTCCCTCGACCAGCTGCAGTTTGCCTACTGAGACAACAGACGTACGACCAGTACAATCCACTGCATCCTCCAACACCCTGACAACACCAAGACGTATACAAGGATACTGTTTGTGGACTTCAGCATTGCATTCAACACCATCATCGTAGAAGTACTACAAGACAAACTCTCTCACTGATTATTGACATTGTGACCAGCAGGAAACAACACGTAAAGATGGGGAAGCACATTTCAGGCTGTTTGTCCCTCTGCACTACTGACAACATACAAAGCTTTACCTCCAAAAATGCACCACTGGTCGGTCTCATCCCTGATGACGATGAGTATGTGAACTCTTGAGTGTTTCTGACCGGCTGGTGGGCTGGTAAAGTCAGAATAGCCTTGAATTCAATACGGACAGTGGAGATGGTGGTTGACTTCAGAAAACGCCCCCAACTCTCCCCTGTGAGATGAACCGTAACGTCAGATGAATCATTCAGATTCCTAGCGATCATCATCTCCCACAATCAGGTGGGAGCACAACATCACAGTGATCGCCAAGAAGGCACGCTAGCAGACGTTCCATATAAGGCAGCTGAAAAAACAAAACAAATCTTCCAGTCCATCCGGATCCGGGTTTACACATCATTGGTAGGAGTTCATCCTCACCTCGTCTGTCACCGTCTGGTTTGGGTCTGCGTCTGTCCTCCGCGGGGGGTGAAGTGCAACGCACTGTAAAGTCATCAGAAAAGCCCATCGGCTGCCATCTGTCCTCCATAGAGGTCCTACGTGACTCCTGGGGAACGAAGTGTTATTCAAGATTAGCCAGTCACTCACCGGTCAAAATATTCTTCTCTGGCAGGCATGACCAAAAAGAAATCCTGGCACCTGAGCGTTACTTTCCCTACGCAGCAGCACTCAGCTACTAACCGTCTGTCCCTCAATCACTAAGAAGACTACGCTCACCTCATCCAGCCACCTTCAAACTGTTAACAGCAGCTGCTCTACACCACAACTCGGCTCATTTCCATGCATCTAGATACACAACCCTGTTTCAAAAAAACCTGGGACGCTGGGTAAAATGTGAATAAAAACAGAACGCAATGATGTGCAAATCATTAATCCCTATATTTAATTGAAAATAGTACAAAGACAACATATCAAATGTTTGACACTGAGAAATGTTATTGTTTTTGGAAAAATACATGCCCGATTTCAATTTGATGCCAGCAACACGTTTCAAAAAAGTTGGGACAGGGGCATGTTTACCAGTGTTGCATGACCTCTTCTTTTAACAATACTCTGTTAGCGTTTGGGAACTGAGGAGAGCAATTACTGTAGTTCTGAAAGTGAAATGTATTCACATTCTGGCTTGATATAGGATTTCAGCTGCACAATAGTTCAGGGACTCTGTCATTTTTCATTTCATAATGCGGCAAATGTTTTCAGTGGGTGACAGGTCTGGGCTGCAGGCAGGCCTGTTTAGCGCCAAGACTCTTACTACGGAGCCATGCTGTTGTAATACGTGCAGAATGTGGTTTGGCATTGTTTTGCTGAAATAAGCAAGGCCTTCCCTGAAAAGGACGTTGTCTGGATGGCAGCATATGTTGCTCCAAAACCTGTATATATTGTTCAGCATTAATTGTGCCTTCACAGATGTGCAAGTCACCCATGCCATGTGTACTAATGCACCCCCATACCATCACGGATGCTGGCTTTTGAACTGTGCGCTGATAACAAGTGATTTGCACATCATTGCATTATGTTTAATTGCATTTTACGCAGTGTCCCAAATTTTTTGGAAACAGGGTTGTACAATACTGAATCTGAGTCTAGATATACAATACTGTATTTGCATAAATGTTGTGTATTCTGTTCCTATGTTGTATGCTATAAGCAGCACCATTACATCAAGAGTATGGGTACATTTACTTAGGGTAAAGGTGATTCTGATTATTTTCATTAAGGTCCATGTTTGTGGATTATATTATGAAATGATACGTGTTTTCTAAACCCTATATTGTTAAATGTGCCAGAAGAATTGATGATACAATGTATTGTGTATAATCAGTAAACAATGTTAGCAAAACAAGGCAATTCAGTATATGTTACTAACTACAACATATTTCATTCTGGAACACAGTAGCAGTAGGAACTAGCGTTGTGTACAAAGTTCTGTCACAGACACACATCTAGTTGGGAAATTGGATTGGTAATGACATCCGCAGTTTACAGCAATGGGAGTGAGATCATGAATTTAACTGGCCAACTGGACATTCACCGTTTTGTTCTTGAGCCACTTCAGTGTTGCTGTGGCCTTGTGCTTGGGATCCTTATCCTGCTGAAAGGTGAATTTCCTCCCTTGTTTCAGTTTTTTCAGGGACTGAAACAGATTTTCTTGCTGTGTTTTTATGTATTTTGCGCCATCCCTTCCTTCAAATTAAACAAGACTCCACAGCATGATTGCTGCCACTGCCATATCTAACTGTAGGGATGATGTATCCCTGAGGTGTGGGTTGGTGCCACACCTAACACTTTGAGTTTTGGCCAAAAAGCTCAATCTGGGTCTCATCTGACCACAAACCTTTTTTGTATATCGTAAATGTATCATTCTCATTCTTTCTGGCAAATTCCATATGTGCTTTTAGATGATACTTTTGAATACCAGATTCTTTCTTGCCACCCTCTCATACAGGCCAGGGTTGTGCAAAGCTCTTGACAAAGTTGACTGGTGAAACATTAATCCTCTCCCTGCCACTGAACTCTGTATCTGCCTCTAAGTGATTGTTGGCCTCTGTCTTGCTTCTCTCACTAGTCACCTTGATTGTTTGCTGAGTTTTTAAGGGTACCCTAATTTTTGGAGGGTGGTGTGATGCAGCTTCTACTTTTTGATTATTGATCCAGCTGTGCTCACTGGGATATCCAAACACATATTATTTTGTACCCTTTTCCTAATCTTGGAATTTATATTATTTTATATATAATTTCTGTAGGAGGCTCTTTGGTCTTAGACACTTAGATTATGATGGTCAGTCCCCTTGCCATAATGTGTGTTAGATCCTTGCAGTCATACTCATTTTGGTAGCGGCGCGAGGGGCAGAATGAGTTTACGGTGTGAAGCTGTGAATGATGCAACATGAATAATTATATACAATATTGGCATGCAGCTGCCTTGTCTGTAAATATCTAGGTGGGCCAGTCTGCAGTATCTTGTCTCAGAATATATGGGGGGGCCAGCTTGCAGTATCGTGGCTCAGAATATATAGAGGGGCCAGCCTGCAGTATCCTGGCTCAGAATATATATGGGGGCCAGGCTGCAGTATCCTGTCTCAGGATATGCAGAGGGGCCAGCCTGCAGTATCCTGGCTCAGAATATATATGGGGGCCAGGCTGCAGTATCCTGTCTCAGGATATGCAGAGGGGCCAGCCTGAAGTATCCTGGCTCAGAATATATGGGGGGGCCAGCCTGCAGTATCCTGGCTCAGAATATATAGAGGGGCCAGCCTGCAGTATCCTGGCTCAGAATATATGGGGGGGCCAGCCTGCAGTATCCTGGCTCAGAATATATAGAGGGGCCAGCCTGCAGTATCCTGGCTCAGAAAATATAGAGGGGCATGCAGGACACTGTGTTCATGTGGTCTTGTGAAAATCTCGCGCTAGCACTTCCTGGCCCTATGAACAGATCTCCTGAACTTAAATACATATTTCCCTGTATGTCTAATTTCCCTGAAACAGTTTGTTTGTCATTAATTTAGAACAATTCGCAGATTTATTTTTTTAATTGAATCCCGTAGGGATGCACCACTAAGAAAATCCTTGGCCGATACCACATATTCCTATAGCACAATTGACTGATGCGGACACCAATACTGTTATGTCATTTCTGTACCTGTGGAAACTGGCATAAGTTAAACAAAACATGTTGCTTATGATGATACTTTTTATTTCAACAATCATTAAATTCAATAATACAGAACATATCTTTCTATATATTTTAGTAACAAAAGACGCTCCAAAATAAATCTTGAGTTGTTGACTAGACAGTTTAGGGTTAAAACAAACATTTAGAAACATCTTGTGGGGCCAAAAAGGTGGTTGGTCCAGTCAAGTAAGTTTCTTACCAATTCAGTAGTTTTCACAGAGTTTTTTTTCATGTTTTGAACACATTTGAGTCAAAAAAGAAAACACTGTGGGATGTCAACTACTCATTTATTGAATATATTCTGTGGATTCATGCGCCTTTCTCTCTCTGTAAGGGACATTCTGCCCTGGCTGTGAGCCTGCCAGCTGTATCAGCAGTATAGAGGCCATGTTGGTCAAAGGAGACCTAGCAGCCCCTTTTTATACAGACATGATTGAAAAGTACATCTAGATATGGCTACTTAAAATAAACTGTCTGAGGAATGCCTTTGATAAATGCATACATATGGAGAGAGATGAGATGGGTCATGTAGCAGCAATCAAAGCGTCTGTGTGGTGTTGGTCAACCGCAGTGGAGCTGTGTGTGTGTGGAGAGTGCTCCTTCTAAACACACGCATATGCATGCTCACATGCAGTGGGGATTCTAAAAATTCATCAAATTCAGAGCCCTGTTTTCCCTTAGCCTAACCTCAGCCCAGACCTTACCCCAATTCCAGCCCTAATACCCCAATTGTAAACCTAACCGCTAAGCCAAAAAATTTTTTTTTTCTGTGGAACGGCGTAAAGTCCTCCCATTTTCCTTGTTTTACTATCCTTGGGATTTTCTTCATACAAGCTCACACATACACCAAGTGCCTCAAGTGTATTTTAAATGTGTTGCCGGCCTGCCCAGCTAGAGTACTGGTGTAGCCTGGGGCATTGGCTGGTTTGTTACCTGTCGATGGTGCAGGCTGTGCTGGCTGAGCCCCGTCTGGTTCGCCGCTTGGTTCCCACCGTCCAAAACCTGAACATGGGCTAAGAGGAAAGCTCGTAAACACATCGGCCCCCCTACAAAGGTCTGGACCTGAGCTGCTGGCCCAGTGGCCCCAGCAACACATCTGTCTCTGTTTACCCAGACCAAGGTTTCCCTCCACCGTCCACCACACACAGCACCGTCCACCCCACACACCTGGGAAACATTACAGCCAGCTTAGTGTCTTTGAAGAAATACCCTCCCTAGGGTTACCCTAGCAGAGGCAGGCGAGGCACCGCCACCGCTTTGATATACTGGCTGGCAGGGCAGGAGGGTTGATTAGTTCAGGTCTGGACGCTGTTGGTTGTTTGAAATTTTAATATAGCCCAACTGTGTTATTTGTTTAGAAGACAGACATCTTGTTCGCTGTGTAAAAAGAAATATAAACACACTAGATGTCATCCTCTGTCTTATAAATTTCTGTTTCAGTCATTTGAGATGCTGATATTTTTTGCAGGATAAGATCGTGCGATCATGCCACTCTCACCAATACATATGCTTGGATTGCAGGTCTACTTTGACTGTGGAGCGAAGGTGGATGTGGTGGATGTCCAAGGCCTCATCCTGTCTCCGGGTTTTCCATATAACTACTCCTCAGGGACCCACTGTGTCTGGCAGTTCTTTGTGCCCGTTGGCCACCAGCTTGCTCTGGAGATATTTGACTTTGATGTCTTTGAGAGCCAGGAACCTACGGCCCAGTACTCTGCTGTCTCTGACATGGAAGAGGCCGATGCTGATGCAGTCGGTTGGGTGACTGTCCCACCAGGGAGTCCTGTCATGGATGAAGACACCACCCTACCTCCAGCTCAGAGGGGCTCAGTGAAAGGCCCCCAGTCTTCCCAAGATGACGAGGTCAAGCAGGTTCTGGTGCAAGGGCAGTCTACCAAGATAGAGGTTACCAAAGTCTCCAACTCTGCTAAAAGGTCTACCTCCGATGCCATCACCCCACAGCCCCACTCATACCAGCTCCTGCCGGGGTCCCCAGCACCGGCAGGGAAGTCCGCTAAATCTGCCACCACTCCTCTCCTCCGAGACGACTTCGACCTTAACCCAAGAGCATCTGGACCAGACCCAAGTCTGGCTGTAGTTATAGGTGAGGCCACCGCTCTGACCCCTCCACTTCCCACAGACACAGAGTCGGTCAGCCCGGAGACCCAGCAGTCGGTGGTCGACGCCTGCCCCCACGACGTCCTCTACATCTCAGACCTCCTCACCTTCGCCTCGCGCTTTTGTGGCTCGAACCGGCCCTCCAGCAGTCAACTGGTGTTTGGCTCCAGCCAGGAGATGGTGGAGGTCATCATGGAGTTGATCACCACCACCCACTGGGGTCGTGGCTTTGCCTTGCTCTTCCACTACCACAACCAGACAGAACTGGGTGAAGATTACCCCCGGCACGCCTTGGCCCCTGCTGGGGCCAGCAAGGTGGATTCTCTGCTGGCTGCCATGAGTGGAGCTGCCTTCTTTGCCATGGTGCTCACCAGTGCTCTATGCATCATATTCAGGTATGTGAAAGCCCCCAGAGAGAGTTGCTACATCCCTTTGTTGTACTAAAAATAGGTTTCCCAGACCTGATCAGAATAGCGTCCGGGGGGTGATACGCAGAGAGTATTGTGCCAGAACCTTTTGGCTTTCGTTATTGACTGTCATAGAAACTGTATTTAAGGCTACAGTACACAGACTGCACTACAGGAATGATTGTCCCTCCATGAGCTTTGTAGTCACCTGTGCAACATCGCGGAAAGAATGGTGTCATAAATGTTGTGCTATAAATAACATTCCCCCGACTATCTGAGGCACACCGTTAGTTCTGAAACCGAAACAAGAGCATGGGCATTCTGCAGAATGGGAACTGTCTCTGGAATTAGAACGGCGCTTCCTTTTAAGGTGGTACAACTGCTGGATCTTTGGTGCTAGCCAGAGTAACAAAGCTTCCTCCCATGAATGAGATGGTGGCTGTGAATGGGCCAGTCTGCCCGTCAGTCCTCCTCCTCCACACAGTGTTGTGCTGCTGTGGATCGGCTGACTGTTGACTCAGCTGAAAGGGCTTGGTTGGGCCCTGATTTGACCCAGTGAAAAGCAGCGTTTGGCTGTAACCGCCTTGACGTGCGTCATTCTCTTCATTATATACACAGAAATAGAGGGCTGTTGAAGGTGTAGCACCTGGCCTCGATTCCCATGGACCAATGATACCTCGCCATACACTGCCATACAAAAGGGTGCAGCTGTTGTGTGAGCCTCTGTCCCGTGGATGTGGCATTGTGGAGCTTTAATAGAGCAAGAACAAATCAAAAGGTGTCATTTACAAGTTGATCCGCTAGTGTCAGTTCCAACAGGGTGTAATATCATCCATGCCTGATGACTGAAGGAGCATCACCGTTTATCTACTGGCCCGATTCGCATTTCTGGATCCCTCCAGGATGGTGTAAATTCCCATTAAGATAAACGTCCCATTAAGATAAACGTCTATTCACTATAAATTCCTTTCAGTCTTGTCAACCCAAACACAAAAACACTGTTTTTGTGAAATGTTCAATCTTAAGCATACGTTGCTATTTTAAAATGAAAATAGTTATACTGCAGCACCACATCTCTGTGGAATAGATTTTACAGTAAAAATCTGTTATTGGTTATTCTCAGAAATCTGTGTGTGAATGTTGAGCACAATAAACCCATTGGTTTAGTTCTTCTTGCTTATAATGAAAAGGAAATTGAAAACACACTTCTAATAAAATGCAGGTCTAATTACCAGGAACAACAATACACGCATAAAACATTAGGAAGCCTAGAAGGGCATTGCCATCATGGTTAGAACTGCATGGTTGGAGAAATGCCATATAAATTTGAGAAAGGTTACAGATGTATTAGTTCCATCCTGGGGCCATGGTTTTAATTGTACAAAGAAATGGACACACTAAAGAATTCCATCTCAATTATTGAACAGAATCAACTCACAAGACAACATTTGCACTGTTATTTTAATACTATTCTGTGAAAATGTAAGTACTCAATTGTGGGTATGCCATGTTAAATGATGCCTTTATGGAGAGGCCTCCCCAGGTAGAGTCGTTTATGGCATTACATGGGTTTAGCTACTGGAGCTGTCCTTGAAAGAAGACAACTTGGGGCAAGTTTGGGCTGTTTGAATGTAGTGAATCAACTAGTTAGACGTATGTTTGGAGAAAGACCTTCAGCGAAGGCAATTCAATCTGTTCCAGTTTCTAGTTTTTAAGGTATTACGTAGTAAAAAAGATTCCAATCTTATGGATATTATATTTGCCCATGAAAACAAAACTTAAATGTCTCAGAGAATGGATATTTAATTTCATGCACCCCTTTCTAACGGAAAATGTAATATAACATGACAACCAAAAACTTGGTTACGGTGCCAAGAACACACAATTGGTAGAATCTGTTTACAGAGAGACAAAGGGAACCCTGTTTTTTTCTGCCAAAATCAGACTACAAGGAAAATTCATTTTTGCTGTGCCTTTGTCCATCTGCCCATTGAATTCAAAACTTCCAGAATTACTAGTAAGTCTGGGTCTACTGGAACCTCTCAAATCTCTTAGAGAATCCTAAAGATTTTAGACCAGGTGTTATTCATGTTCACATAAAGAGCAAAACTGTGTGTCAGTGTGCTTTCCGTTGAGTGACATTTATTGCACTGGGGAGATGTAAAACATTACTTTGTAAGATTGATTGGTGTGGATATACTCTTAACTATCCTCCTAGTCTCCCAAGTTTTTCCATTCCCAGTGCTTCCTTTCATTTTGCCTTGATAGCATTTGTGGAGGGTGGATTTACATCTGAATGTGTCATACAGACAAGATGCAAGTTTGAGCTTAGGCTCACTTCATTGAATACACCCATCAAAGATAATTGTCCCAAGTTTTTTATGAAGGGGTTTGTTTCTTTACATGGTGTCTTATCTGTAGATATCTAATGAAGTTATTTCTTAGAAGGTTGTCATTTTCCCTGAGTTGTTCAAAGGAGGCAAAGGCCCCCTCAAAGTGTAAATCCCTTACGGTATGTATAATTCTCCCTCAGGCCATCAAAGTCATTATCTACTTTATGTTGGAAGAGAAGGAGAGGTTCCTCATTGATGGGAGTAGGAAAAAAGGTGTGTGGGATTTAGACTATTAATCAAGTTATCAAGGCGTACAAGGGAAATTATAACTCTATCATCAACAGCAGGGATATCAAACTTTTGATATGTGTGACTACAAAACTGTGGGGGGATTACAGTCACTTCCTAAATGATTGACATCCAAGATATACATTGGGGGAAA